>VSMD01122644.1:0-33788 GCA_008750895.1 Mirza zaza
AAAGTCCCATTTCAGGTCCCTCAGAGAACATGCACTCAGTCTCCACCAATGGGTGTGTTTGAGGCCATGCTTTTATACCTTGAGGAGCTGAGGGACAATCACAGTTGCCATCCCCACCACATTCCCTGTCACAGTGTTGCCTAAGGAGCCCAGTGTCCTATCTGCCATGGTCACTGTCCCCTGAAAGGGAGAGTCAGAAAGTGGCGAGGGGCTGGACTCCCGCCCCACTCTCCTCCGCTGTGGCACCTGGGGCCACCTGTCTGGTTCTGAAGCTCCCAGAGATTTCCTAGTGAGAGAGGGTTGGGTACTGAGGGCATTAGCCCCAGAAATCCCAGTTCAAGAAAAGACAAACTATTAGTAGTTCCTGAGGGCAGAGATCAGACGTCATTTATCTTTGAAAATTCAGCACCTGGCTCTTGGTAGGTACATGACAAATTTTCATGACATCAAATTGTTTTTAAAGGTTGGAATGCTTAAATATTACTTAGAAACAAGCCACAAATCTGACCAGTTTCCTGCATGTCAATGGTCCTCTAATCTTCCCAGAACAGTATGATACCTCTGTTACAGAAACTGTCAAATTCTCTGGGTTCTACCCACAAATCCAAGGGTGGCAATAGCTAAATAATCAACATCTAATTTCTGAGAACTGACCTCAGACTGTTCAGGGATGTTTAGACTATTCAGCCACGTCACTACCTGGTCGTTTCATCCTCCACCGCCCCACCCTCTCACGTTGGGTACACCCAAGAATAAAACAAGGTGGATTTCAACCTAGATTAAGGAAATTTCTAGCATCTTACCAGCCTCTGACAACAAATGACTAGTACATTGCACAACAAGCAGACACAGAGAGAGAGCAGACTCAGCTCCTAAATCACTTCCTCTCAGCATCAACTGCCATTGGCCCCACACACGGACCCACATGCACACACATGCAGACATATGTACATGTGTAATACACTCACACACAGTCATAGCACCCACCCTGAACTCTTAAGTGGCAGTGACATACAAGACATTAGGACATCACACCGGTTCACATGTGTTATCCAAGCTCCCCAGACAATTTTAATCAAACCATAAGGTGTGAGCCCATCCCACCCTTCACCATACTATGAATGGGGGAGCCAGAACGTGCATGTGTGTCTCTTTGTGCCCTGTGGGCTCTGTCAGATTCTATGTAGGAAGGGAAAATATGAAGCAAAGAGGATGATATCTATGGAAAGAATTTCCTACTTGTTTCAGAGAACTACAGGCAGGAAATAGCCAGGAAATTTATTTAAACAATCATAGCCTACTCCGGAAACTGAATGTCATGCTTGGGATAGGTTGTAGTGGGAGGTGGGACAAAGGAAGGGAAGCCATGTCACTACTGAACACGTGCAGTGGCAGGGAAACCACCAGCTGGGCTCTCCTTCCCCAGGGAGTGGGGGGGGGGGGTCCCGGCTCCAGAGACTCCTTACTACACCCTAAGTGGGCGTCTTCAGTGACGGAAACACAGAGCTGTTCACGAAGAGACACAAATTGAACGTACGACTGCTTGTTTGGGGGAAGCGGGCACATGTGGCGGAAAAAGAAGCATTCAGATCTGTCCTGCAGCTGCCCCTGCCTTCCTGCTGCTAATCATAGAATCAGAACTTGAGAACACTAAAGATTATCGCACTCAAATTCAATAGTTACAGGTAAGAAAACTCCAGTCCAGAGTGGACAAGTGACTTTCTAGCGGTAACAAAGCAAGTCGGTAGCTTCACTGACACAGAACCGGGTCTCCTCACTCCCAGGCCAGGGCCCTCCCCTCACTTCTGGATCTTCCTGAGGTCAGAGTGTGTGAGCATTCAAAAAGTAAACTGCGTGGAACTCTCTGATGTCCTCACCATGACAGGATCAGCCCTCCAAACCTGCTCGTGGGTGAGGTGGAGGGAGAAAGATTAGCATTTCGTCCTGTTTACCTGCACTACCCACCCGGGACACTAACCCTCTATTTCAGGAAAGATGGGGATGCATGAAGACTCCAGGTGGCAGGATCCCCCTTTCACATCCCAGGCTGCAACTCCACTGCTCCCCACCCGCTGCTCCAGGCAGGTCCCCACACTTGTCCTTGAGCAGACAGAGGCTGAGCAGTTCTACCTCAAGGGCAGAAGGTGGGAACCCCAGAGGAGTACCTGTCTCCTGATGCCCATCTCCCACCCAGCACCAAACCACAAATAGTCCCCACCCAGCTGGGAAGCCCCCAAGGGTACAGGCAGAGAAGTGAAATCCATACCTGGGGGGACAGGAAGAGAGACAAGCAGTGAAGGGTGAAAGGCAAATGTGAGTAAGAGACGCTGCCTCCAAATGTCTCCTCTGGCATAAAGGCCACACCGTTTCCTCCATGCTTGGTCCCCACTCCCCACGGCTCCAAGATCCCAGAGAAAGAAAGAGAGCAAAGACTACATTGCTAATCTCACAGAGGAGCAAGACCCACACTGGGGTGACTAGAGAAGCCAAGATTCCATTCTCTTCCAGAACCCAGATGTCCAACCTCAAGTTAGTGGGTCTCAAACGTCAGTGAGAAATTCTGCTTTCAGTTGGCCGGAAGGGAGGCCTGTATATCTCACTGTTTAACAAACATCCCAGCTTAGTCTGATACAGATGGTCCTATACAGACGGTCCCAGGACCACTCTATGGGAAGTCCTACCCACCGTCCCCAGCCTTCCTGCTGTCAGTCAACCTGGGAGCCGACCTGGGATTCAACACTTTCTGTACCTGAGCTGCATTTTATCTAAGTCTTCTTTTAAGGATAAAGAAAGCATAGAATGTCCTGAATTCCCCCTTAATATTTTGAAATTTAAAAAAGGAAGAACGTCCTGAACTGCACTTAATTGAACCATTAATGGTCCAGGGCACATGCTATGACATCCCCAGGCAGCCTGCCTTCCTGCACCGGCTCCAGGGCACAAGCTGCAAGGGTGTGGCAAACGACCATACCTTAGTCCCCTCACCTGTAAAATGAGGCCAATAAAAGTCCCCACCTCCTGTTCTGCCGTGAGATCACATGAGGCAATCTAGTCAGTGTTTAGCACACTTCCTGGCATGTACTGAGCACACAGTATTTGTTGACTATGAGTTGTACTGGTTGCATTAGATAGACTAATTGTAAGCACACAACATTTATTGGCTATTGGTATTTAATATTGTCATATGAACATGTAAAGCTCATTGTTCCCAAGAGATTGCATACACCAAGCCATTTCTCACAGCTGCAGGGAGCCTTCCAAGGAGATTCTAGGAGCTCTATCCTTTGAAGTGACTTCTTCCCCTTTACCCTCTGAGTCCCACCCTCCCCCTTCTGACCCATGGACACCTGTTCTCAGCAGAACTTCACATTCATGTTGTGTTTTTATAGTTTACAATGAAAGTTAAAGTGTACGGTATGTGTTCAACCTGCCTGCTCCCTGTTTCCCCAAAAGTCCTTCCTTTCCTAAGTTCTCCCCTTTCCGCCTCCCCCTTCATCAACTCACAGTCCCCATTTTCCAAAAGACTTGATAGTATGTGACCCCCCAGGCTAAGAACATCTGTCTAGCGAAACCCTGAAGAACCACTGTGATCAACAGAGAAAAGGGTGAGAAAAAGCAGAACCCAGCCCAGGCCTCCTGATGGAGGGGAATAGGTGGTTCCCACAGAGGTAGAGACCCCCAGCTGCTCCCCCATCCTCAGCCTCCACCCCTCCCGGCTCCAGCCCCTGCCTCCTTCCAGGGCTCACCCCGAAGTTCCCCCTGGATGGCCCATAGGAGTCCTATCTAAACACACCCAGAACTGAGCCTGGCATCTCAGTCCCTAACCAACCTAATCCTCATCCTTATCTCAGGGCTAATGACATCTGATCCACCCAAAGGCCCAAACTAGACACAGCTCAGACCATCTTCAGCCTCCTCTCTGGTCACTCACAAAGGCCAGCCAGCTCTTCCTCCAACGGCTCTCACCTGCCCCCTGCCCGCCATCCCCTCTGGTCTCCCAGTTCAGATCTGAGTCTGTCTTGCGGACTCTCCTCAGCACAGTTCTCCCAACAAGCCAGCTGCCAGAGTGTGCCCTGGACACAGACCTGGCTGGGTCGCTTCTCACTTCAAGCCCCTGCTAGTTCCCCACTCACGAGAGACTGAACTCCTTAAGCCAGTGGTGGAGACTTTCACAATCTGGCAGAACCTACCTTCCTGCTACCAAAGAGCCCCCAAAATAAGACCAGGCCAAAAATATCAACTCCCTCCACTCTCGCCTAAAAGGCTAAAGGCCACATGAAGCCTGAGAGTTGGTCTCCTCTCACAGGGACATTGGCCAAATTGACTTCATCTGAGGGTGGGTTCTTGGCCCCAAAGGGGTGATACAGATTTCAATGAGGAGGAGGAAAGAAAATGCACAGCCAGAGCAGTCAAGCTGTAGAGCTTGAGTCCATCTCCTCAGATCTCATTTTGCAAAAGGCACATCTACAACCTAGAGAGGAAAAGCTACTCATTCAAGGTCAGAGCTCAGTGACCAGCACCAGAACCCAGATCCTGGCCCACAGTTCTGCCGCTTCTGCCAACAGGCCTAGAGGACTCTCTCACGCACAAGTGTCAGGGATTCCCACAACCTTCCCCTTTCCCTGAACACAACTCAGGATCCCCTACCCCTCCCCAAAAGCCTGCAGATTCCAAGGTGACCTGGAAGAAACTGAACAGGAAGCCACGAGCTTTGGCACCAGTTCAGGGTGGAACTACAGGGGCCAAACACAGGGCCTTTGACGACAGAAAAAAATAGGCCCATTGTCTTGGTGGGTGGAACCAAATCAAAACAGGAGCCAGCAAACCAGTTTCTTTGTGCCCAGAGATGAGGACTTGACCCTAAAATATTAAGGTGGAGTTGGGGGAAGGGTGAAAGGAACATATACTTTAAGGAAATAGAGGCAATTAGGAGAGTTCTCACCCCTGGATTTTGTTTTACTTTGTTTCACTTGTGCACATTGAGCTCTACCAGGCCTTCAGATTCCCCTGTGTCTGGAGGGCTGGGAAAGGCGTGGCTCCCTGGGGGGCACCGGAATCAGGAAGGGATTCAGATGGCTCCATTAAGAGGCCATTAGGGGAGAAAGCAGCCACACTACCATTTCCTTAATTCCTAATAAAGAAAAAACACAAAACAAACTCAGAGCTCCATACCTACCCTTCGACACAAACGAACTCTCCAGCAAAGTGCAGGGGGCTGTTTGAGGACTGGGGCCTGCCCCACCTCAGTACTACAAGAAATAATGCGAGGAAAAAATGCAAAAAGGCTCAGCCTTAAGCAATGAAGATTTCCTGAGCACATTCTCGCTCGCTGCCAAGTGCGAAGCCACTTAATACTGATTCCGGATTGTCAGAATGTCTCAGCTCATCCCCTAAGAGGTCGCACTGACCACGTTCCTTGATGACGAGAGATTCTTTCCTTCAAGTTTGATCCATGGAAATGATGGACCATTTAGAATGAAGGACAAGGTCTTCCCTTCCTGCTTTTGCAAAAACTGTTCCTCTACCTATAATACCCTTTCTTTCCCACCCCTGGCCTTAGCAAGTTCATCCTTAGACTCAAACGTCACACCCCTCAGAGAGCTTCACAAGGCTCGCACAGGAACATTGAACATACCTCCATCATTACATCACCATTGTAATAATGTTTAATTTTTTTATCTTTGGAAATTAAGCCATAAAGTATGAAAAAGAAAATAACTGTCGCTCATATTACATTTTCCATCCAAACTCTAGATTTAATCATGGTTTAACATTTTGGCATATTTCTTCCAGTCTCTTTTTCACTGTAGCAGACTATAAACTCCTGGAATACAAAAACTACACACATTTTCCCCCAGTTCTTACAGTTCTGGAGGTCAGAAATCAAAAATGGTTCTCTCCAGATGAAAATCAGGACATTGGCAAGATGGGATTCCTTCTGGAGCTTTGAGGGGCAAATCCTCCTCTTTTCCTGATCCAGCTTCTAGAGGCTGCTGCATTCCTTGGATCATGACCCCAGCCACCTCCAAAGCCAGCGATGGCCAGTGGAGTCCTTCTCTCTCCACACAATCCTGGCCCTGGCTGTCCTTCCTCCCTCTTTCACTTACCAGGGCCCTTCTGACTACACTGGGACCCCCAGACAATCCAGAATCATCTCCCCATCTCAGGATCCTCAACTTCATCGCATCTGTAAAGTTGTTTTTACCAAATAAGTAACATCGAAGGGTTCCAGGGACTGGGCTTGGACATTCTGGGAGGCTATTATTCTGCCTAACACAGGTGCCTTTTATACACTTCACCCACAACAGAAATTGGCTTTGCCTTCCTTCTGTATCCCTCACTTTCCTGTCTGAACAACAAGCAAGAGCACACACTTTGAGGTGAAACACACCAGCTCTGCCATGAATGGGCTGGATGACCCTGACCAGTCATTTCACGTCCCTCAGCCCCTTTTCTCACCTGCAGCACAAGGTGACGCCTACTGCATCAGGACCTGCCCATGGAAGAGGAAATTGGAACACAGGGCCTGGAAGCTGTGAGCCCTCGGGGACTTACCTCCCAGTCCTTTCCCTTCACCATCCTTTTCCTTTCACCTCAGCCATCTCTCCTCCGTCTTCCTTCTCCTCAGGAACTTTCTCAGTCTAATCTGCCAGTTGGTAAAGAAGCCACCCTACCCATTCTCTTGTGATTCTGCTGGAATGTTCTCAAGACAGAATCTGCTATCAATGACTCAAGGCAGCCACTATGTTTATAAGGAGATATCTGCTTTAAAAAGAAGTCCTTTTTATGTTCCCATAAAATTTATACATGTGTCCTTTTAACTTACACATAGCAATGCCACTCCTGCCCTCTTATTTTAGACATGTATTTCCTTATCTCATTCTTCTTCAGTCTTCTCTTTATACCTTGTAAATAACAAGGGTACGGAGACAAAAATTATGACCTGGGCCACAAGAGGGGATTCCTTCAGCAAGATGAAAGCTTTCCTTGAACAAGATGAGTGCTTTCTTGGGCAAGACCAATGCTGTTTGCAAGGAACCCTGAATCCTGTTTCTAGGCTTGGCATTCAGCAAAACCATTTGACTCAAGGACACATTCCTTGACCCCCCAGGAGACAATAACTGTGACAGAAGCCACACCCACTCTAGATATTCCTGCTGTTGGTAAAGGTTTTTTCCAGAATGTTGTGCCTGAGGTCCTGCTCCCTAATCCTTCCACTCCTGGAAGTTAAGCCTCCCCCTTAACCATTTTCATCTCCCACTGTCCTGCCTGGGGCTGGAAAACACCCCCCACCCTAGATGACCAGGGTGGTCCCCATTCCCATAACTATGATAGCTCACACTGACTCAGCACTCACTGTGTGCCAGGCATGACCCTATGGGCTTTTCTTGTAGTTACAATCCTCACCAAAAATCCTGTGAGCAAAATCATCCCTACTTTTACAAATTAAAGAAACCGAGGCAGAGAAGTTATGTACCTAATGTGGCCTAAGTCTATAATTTAACCTCATCCTCTTCCCTATCTGAGCAGAGGATGCTCTAAGACTTCTGAGGTCTCCTGAATGACATCCACCTTCCAGAATGATTTTTGCCCTCCCTACGTTCAGGATGTGAAAAACAGCATTTTGTTTTCTGTCTCACTGTTCACCTGTGCACCTGTTCCTAACACCACACTCACAACTGCACAGCCCTCCATAAATGTTTGCCAGTTTCCGAGTCTCATAAAAAGTCACTTTTATTGAATTGTCAACTATTTGCACAGTCATTCTATGGCCCTAAAAGGGTGCACCAGGGAAAGAAAGTATAATGAGAAGGAAGTAGGAGGAGGGCAAGTCCCTGGAATGGTCACAAAGGGGAGAAGATTTTAAACCCAGAACACTCATAAAACACACCCAGAGTTTTTGGCCTTTGAACAACTGCAGTCCCACCTGCCTCTTTCCATGCCTGCTTGCACCCGACTTCCTTCTCAGCCTGCCTCTCCTGGCCTTGCCTTCTCAGAGCAACACTGGAGTCCTGGGAGCTGGGGCCAGACCAGAGCACCCAGCCCTGAGCTATGGGGGTGGAGGAGGCAGAAAAGGGAGACAAGGGTTCCATTGATAGAGTACCTGGCTCACCTAGGTACACATCACCTGGGCAGGGAATGGATCAGTGAAGGGTTATGCAGGACCCACAGCTTATGGACTTGTACTAAGGAGTTGTACTTCCTTGATGCTGTCTGACTAAGAGCAAAGGTGTGGGTGTGGAAGACATCACAGCTTTCTCCCATTTAGAAACCCATTGTCCCTCCCTCCTCCCTTAGTTGGGTTACATTCCTCTGTCACAGGTCACTTATTTACTGAGTTGTATTCCAGGAAACAAAACCTCAGTTGAGTTCCTTAAAGTCCCAAGCATTGAGTTCAGTTCAAGAGCGTCTGTCAGGCTGGGTGTGGTGGCTCCCATCTGTAATCCCAGCACTTCAGGAGGCCAAGGCAGGAGGATTCCTTGAGACCAGGAGGATTCCTTGAGACCAGGAGTTCAAGACCACCCTGGGCAACACAGCAAGATCCTATCTCTACAAAAAGATTTTAAAAAATTATCTGGGCATGGTAGCACATGCCTGTAGTCCCAGCTACTTGGGAGGCTGGAGCAGGAGGAACACGAGCCCAGGAGTTTGGGCTGCAGTGAGCTATGATCATGTCACTGTACTCCAGCCCAGGTGACAGGGTGAGACCCTGTCTCAAAAAAAAAAAAAAAAAAGATAAAGGGGCCGGACATGGTGGCTCACGCCCGTAATCCTAGGACTCTGGAAGGCCGAGGCAGAGGATCGCTCAAGGCCAGGAGTTTGAAACCAGCCTGAGCAAGAGCGAGACCCCGTCTCTACTAAAAATAGAAAGAAATTAATTGGACAACTGAAAATTAGAAAAAATTAGCCGGGCATGGTGGAACATGCCTGTAGTCCCAGCTACTCGGGAGGCTAAGGCAGAAGAATTGCTTGAGCCCAGGAGTTTGAGGTTGCTGTGAGCTAGGATGACGCCATGGCACTCTAGCCCGGGCAACAGAGTGAGACTCTGTCTCAAACAAATAAAAAAAGAAAAGAAAAGAAAAAGTACCTGTCATCGTAGTGATGACCAGGCACAAATATTTCTTTCTTTTCTTTCTTTCTTTCTTTCTTTCTTTCTTTCTTTCTTTCTTTCTTTCTTTCTTTCTTTCTTTCTTTCTTTCTTTTTTGTCTCTTTCTTTCTTTCTTTCTTTTTAGAGAAGTGCAGAATGGGTCAGGCAAAAATATTTTAAAAGACTCTGCAGGAAATAAGAGCCTTTGCACCCACAATACCTTTGAGGACCACTGACCCACAAAAATGAAGAGGAAGGAAACTGCTATGTGCTGGGGACCTTTATGTTTGCATCTCATCTGATGTTCACAGTGACCCTTTGAAGTAGGTACAACTGTCCTTCTATTCCGAGACATCAGTTAACTTGCCCCTTATCTCAGAACTGGTAAGATGGAACCAGGATTCAGATCCGCATATTTTTTAATCTAAAGCTCATGTTTTACTCCGGAGATACCACTGTAACTACCAGAATTCAAAGAAAGGAAATATTTCTGCTTCTAACAGAAAAAAAAAACCATACAAGGCTTCAATGAAGAGACAGGATCTGCAATGGGCCTTAGAGTGAAGTTCAGGAGTGGTATTATTGTAAGGGTATTAATGGAAGAAAGAAAAGAATTAGAATAAGTTGAGACTTCCGAAAGT
The DNA here is from genome assembly GCA_008750895.1 of Mirza zaza. NCBI lineage: Eukaryota > Metazoa > Chordata > Mammalia > Primates > Cheirogaleidae > Mirza > Mirza zaza. The sequence goes on from VSMD01122644.1 coordinate 9,731, forward strand.
GAAATGTGGGTCAGGTCTTTCTGCGAACATCAGGGAGTAGATCTGGGCCATTCTATGGAGGCTTTGAGTGGCAGCCTAAGAAAATTGAACTTTATCCTATAGATGACAAAAGTCACTGGAAAGATTTGAGAAGGTCAGACACATGACAAAAAAGCATTTTCAGGAAGATTACTCTCACAGTATTAGGCAACAGAACTTAAGGAAGTGCTTTGCAACTTTAGCAACTCACTAGAAATATCTGGAAGTTTTCTTTTCCTTTTTCTAAACGTTTTCTTTTGGAACAATAATTTCAGCCTGCCATGAGCTCATAATTGCCCCTGACCAAGAGAGAATTATGAACTATGTAATATAAACATATGTCCACACATGCAAAGTTGCACAATTCATAGAATCCAGGCCAGAGCTACGTGACGTCCCTTAAGTAGCCTTGTCCTCTGCACTTGGTCTTTTGTCCTTAATCTCTTCTGAAGTAAGAAATAAAGACCCTAGCGTAAATTTCATGAAATAGGAAAGTGTACACATCTCCTGCTACCAGGCTGTTGAAGCAATAAGACACTGTGCTCAACTTCCTTAGAGTCATCATCCTGGGTTTTCATAAAGCAATTTCATCAATCCCTCCCTTAGAGGGGCCGTCTGATAACTTACAAAGCAAACAACAATTTAACCAAAATCCAGAGGCAGGAAGGACCCTGACAACAGCAATCCCTAAGGTGCTCAAAAGACTCCCAGGGTCTGGGCAGCTGGTACAGGAGGAACTATTACTAGGCAACAGCTGAGAAAAAAAGAAGGTAATTTCAATACTCAGGAATCACTAACAGAAGAATTAACTCAATTACCCCTCGTTATCACAAAGCCAATTTCCCTCAAGCTGCCCTATGGGGTCTCACTGAGAGGGCTGGCACACAACTAAATGCTAATACACGGGTGAGATGATTTATAGAAGGGTGGGATCAACTGGGTCTGGAATGGCTGGGAAAGCTTCCATGAAAGAGGCAGGATTCCGGTCAGGCCCTCGTTGGTTAAGCCTCAGGAAAGCAGAAACAAGGAGAAATATGAGCCCAGGGAACCAGGTGTCAGGCACCACCATAGATGCTAGTTTTGAAGAGGTCCTCAGGAAGGAGAGTGGGTTTCCATGTTATTTTATTCATTCCTGCCAACCAATACACAGAGTTATTTCAGAGGAGGAAGCTGATCCTCAGAAAGGCTGGTGGTGGGTCTGGGATGAGAAACTGGGACAGTGTAGCTCCAGAGCCCATCCTAACACCACCACCCCCAAGAGAGACTGAATGCAGCATATTTAGGGCACACGAAGGAGCAGGGAGAGAGAGCTGTGGCAGAACAAGACGATTAAAAAATAGGAAAGTTAGGTAAGCTTGCCAAAGGGGGCCATATGTTGTCGAGCCATGAACACTAGACAGTGACATTTGAACTTGATCTTGTGTTTACAGAAGAGCCCCTGAAGGTTTTGAGTAAAGGAGTAAACAACGTGACACTTTGAGCAAGACCAGGGAGATGGTGAAAACAGTGCCCTGGGTTTCCAAGCTAAAGAGATGCCACTCACAACAGCAAAGGAGGCCACATGACGCAATGGAGCGAGAACTGGATGAAGAGGCCATAGCCCTGGGTTTAAATGCAAACTAAGGTCCTGGCTCTGTTAGGCAAGTTATATGCTCTCCCTGGGCTTCGGTCTCTCTTCAGCCACAAATCAGGAGCAGGGAGAATTAACCTAAGTGACCCTAATGTCTTGAAACTCAAAGTGTCGTCTCCAGCCAGCAGCAAGGGCATTGTCCAAATACTCACCAGAAATGTGGAATCTCAGGCCCTGTTGGAACAATGAGAATCTGTATTTAAGGAAAAGCTTTGGGTGATCCATAAGCACGTTAGAGTTTGCGAAGCGCTTCTCTAAAGTGTTTTCCAGTTCTTTTATTTCACACTCACCTCAACTCTGTCACTTCACAGGAGAAAGAAAAATTCAAAAAGTCTACCTGTTCACCTCCTTTGTGCCTTTTCCTAACCCTAACAGGCCCTCTCGGACTTGCCCACATCCGGGTAGAGCTTTAGGGAACACTAGTGGGGTGGTGCTGCCACCGTATGGCCATCATTGGTAAGTGCACGTAACTCTGGGTCTCTCGGGTGAAGGAGCCGGGAGGGGCTGGGGTGAAGTCCAAGTCCCGGACTAGACAAGAGAATCACATCCGCCCACAACGACTGGAAGTAACTGTCAGAGGGAAATCTGGGTTCCAAGCCAAGTTCTGCCCTTGCAGCCTTAGAAATCACTCTGACAGGTATGTTCAGACACCCAGCCCCAGTCTGAACTCTGCCAGTAAACTTGTAATTTTCTCAGGAAACTTACTCTACTGTGACAATTCTTTTTCAACCTGAGCCAAAGTGTGCCCAATACATGCTCACCAATCCTCATCCTACTCTCTGCAGGCACCAAAATGAGTCTAATACCTTCTCCTACAACCGACCTTCAAATCTTGGTAAATGACCACCATGCGCGCCTCCCCATCTTGACTCAGCGTCTCCCACGTGGAGGACTCTGAAGTCCCCACACGCTCCGGTCACTTTTCCATGCAAGTGAAGTGCAGCAACCACAGGGACACTCTGAACTCTAGGGGTGTCCTACCAGAGCAGCAGAGTCACAGGACCCCAACCCCCGTTTGGCACCACACCCCATTTAGAAAGCCAAACCCCACACCAGCCGATCTGGGGACACTGACTTTTCCTGCTTGTGCTTCTGCTCGGCCATCCCACACCTGCACAGGTGTAGACTTTTAATTCAGTTTTATTTTTTAAGACACGTGTCTTGGAGCCTGCTATGTACTGTGTGCTGGAGAGACAGAGATGAATCAGACCTGGTCCCTGGCCTCACAGAGCGCCAGGCCACAGAGGGACCCCCACCCACAGCCAGCTCAGTACCGCTCAGTGAGACACAGCACGAGAGCCACAAACACAGGCTTCTTTTGCCCATCTCACCAATGCCCTGGGGGAAATCTTCCACTTGATTTTCTGGGCTCAATTTTCCTCATTTCAACCTCACAGTGAAAACAAGAGAATGCAACTGTCCCCAGCAGTCACAGTTGGACCAGGGGTTTCCTTCTGGCTAATCCAGGGTGTTCAGGGCTCCTGCTTCATTCTGAGTGTTCTCTCTTCTGTCGGAGCTCACCATACCTGCACGTGCAGCAGCCAGTAGCTGCACACGAACAGAAAATCTAGCAAGTCAGGAAACTTGTCTTACCCCTGAGGCTTCCAGGCTGGCTGACTATATGATGTTGAATTAATCCTATAACTTCCCTGCACTTTGATTGTCACATCTGTAAAACAGGGTAGGTGGATCAGGTCACTAAAGGTCTGTGTGTACAGTGAGTGCTCCCCGAAGACAGCACCACCCCTCATTCCGCAGTGTCCACCATTGAGCAAATACCAGGCCCACACCAGGCGCTGAAATGTTCACTGAATGTGTGTGCGAATAAACAGCTACTACTAGAGCAACATGAGCCATGGAGTTGATCAACAAATGTTTCCAAGTCTACCCCACTGGAGAATGGGGAAACCAAATACCCAAGGAGAATGGCGTTTTCTCCCTACCTTCCCCTCATCCCCTGCCTGGGGGAAAGCTTCGCACCTCAGAGAGTTAAAGAGTGTTCTTGAGATGAGTCATAAGAAGTTGGCAATATTAACAAGAGAAAAGTCCATTAGTCTACTAAGTGTTTTATATCAACGGACCTAAGGGACCCAAAGTCTCCATCTGTGACCCATCCCAGAACTGGGGGTGCTGTCTCAATGTTACTTGTGTCCCTGTCTGTCGTCTGCTCCAGGATCCCCAACAGGGCCCAGGAACTGTGGCAGCTCCACCTGGACACTCGGCCAAGAGAGCCCTGGGCTCCTCTGTTAGGGGAGGGAGGCCCCTCACAACCTCAGCCCCTCTGAGATGGAGCAAAGGCAGATCCTGGACTCTCCTGTCCCATCCTGCACAGGATGTTCCCCTCCTTGGCTGGGGACATGTCTGCAGGGGACCATAGCCACATGTCCCCACACACCAGGGATCCTCAGGGCTGGGGAGTCCCCTCCTGACTTCCTGTGGTTGGATGGGCATCAGTCCTCCCCTCATGGCCACTCCCCCTGGTATGGAGGATCCCGAGTTTGTGGTGGGTCTGGTGTCTTTGTGAGAAGAGGAAGGACACAGGCTGCCAGCCCAGGACCTCTTGGGAGATGGGATGTCACCCAGAAGTTAAAGGTGGAGAGGGGGTGTCAGTGTTCTGGGAATGAGTGTGTCCTGGATCCTCACTGTTAGGAGGGCCACTGTGCGCCCTCCTGAAGCTCCGAGGGTAAAGGCTGTCCCTGGGATAGCCACTGGCACTCTCTTACCTCTTCCTGGGCTCAACCAGTGCCCTGTGTCCACCTGGGACATGCTCTGACCTGCAGGTGTCCCACAGAAGTGAGTGCTGCTGCTGTGTGGTCCCCATCTATTTAACGAGGGTTTATTGAGCATCTGTCAGTATCAGGGTCAGTGCTGGAGTGTCAGGTCATTCTCTCAGGACATGGGGGACCCCATCAACTCTGCTTCTCAAAGTGTGGCTTGGGAACTGACATGTAGACAGAGGGAAAGGGGAAGGAGGGACAAAGTAAGCAGGACTAGAGGGGAGAGAACAGGGAAGTATCCTGGGCACAGATTCTGTCCCCAGCACATGTGACCAGCCAGATCTGAGCCCAGGGAGGAGATTCAGCACAGAGGGAGGAAGGACAGCAGAGCTGACTCGTTGGAGCAGCCGTGCTCGGGAGCGTTCCTGGAGCTGAAGCTCTTCTGCACAGAGGACAGAGCAGGCAGCAGGGACCATGGAGCCCCTCTCAGCCCCTCCCCGCAGAGGGTGCGTCCCCTGGCAGGGGCTCCTGCTCACAGGTGAGAAGATTCATGGGGAGTGGGTGGGAAGCGGGAGCACAAACACTGGCTGGGGTCTTCTGAGGAGGACGGGACTCTGAGAGGGACAGAGGGCTTCTGTTGGAGCCCGAAGAAGGTGGAGGGGAATGTTCAACAACAAAAGTTCTCAGTGAACTAGAATTGCTAAGGGGCAAGAAAATCTCAGGTGTTCTGTGTTCCTGGTGAATCATCACTGGCTACTACACTGTGAAAAATCATAATAACTATATCTGAGTGACACTTGACATAAAAACATTAACAGGGTATCAACCATTGTCCTGAGCCACCAATCTCAGGAATTGTAAAATAAACACCAGGACATGGCGGGCCCTGGAAATGCTCATTCACTCACCCACAGGTGTCCGCAGCCTGTCCCAGGCTCTGGGGCACATCAAAGGTCAGACACGTCCCTGCCCTTACGGAGCTGATGTCCTAGTGGGAGGAAGACAGACAAGCAGAGAGATCTCAAATGTGAGGTCACATTCAAGCTGTGGACAAGAGCCACGGAAGGAACAGACAGGGAAAGGTCAGGAAGGGAAAAACCAGGGTCCCTAGAGGACATGTCCAGAGAAGGTCCCGCCCAAGGACACCCCTGAGTGTGAGCAGAGATCTGAGGGCAGTGAAGGATGAGCCATGCAGACACCTGGGAAGAGGACTCCAAGCAGGGGCATGGCCAGTCCAGAGGCGCTGGAGTGATAGTGGTCACACTGCTGACCTTGACCCAGAGCATACACACACACACTCACACACACTCTCACACACAAACACACACACACCTTAACACCCCAAGGTTGAGGGTGAAGAGACCTGCTCAGGACCCAGGGCCCATCTTTCCATCCCGATTCATAGGTCCCAGTATGGATTGATTCTTTCTTCTCCCTCCTAGTCTCACTTTTAACCTTCTGGAACCCACCCACCACTGGCAAAGCTATTGTTCGTTCCCATCCGTTCAATGCCTCAGAGGGGACGAATGTTTTTCTACTCGTCTACAGTATGCCATTGGATGTCTATGGCTATGGATGGTACAGAGGGACAACAATTTTGACGGACAATCTACTTGGAACGTTTGTAATAGACACTGCAGATAAGAGGCTGGGTCCTGCATACAGTGGTCGTGAGACCATATTCTCCAATGCAACCGTGCTGTTCCAAAACGTCACCCTGAAGGATGCAGGATACTACACTCTACGAATCGTACGTAAAAGTCTCAAGAATGACCAAGTGACTGGACAGTTCCACGTATACCGTGAGTGATCCCTTTGTGACCTCTGGGTGTTGTGGGGGTAGATGGAATGTACTGTGCCTGCCTCCCCCTCTGCATCATGTCCCATGGTGGGGTTTGGGCACTTAGTGCAGGACACACACAGGGGAGACAAATGTCAGAAGATCAGAATCCTTTCCTGTGTCCAGACCCTGCAGACATTCCCTGCAGAAGGAAGGACCAGTGTGACGGGTAACTCAGCAGGGGATCAGTCTTCGTTCAGCACCTTGTGCCCTCCCCATGGACACTGGGGAGGTCCTGAGAAGGACCCTGTAGGAACCAGTCAGGGCCTGGCCTGAAGGCCCCCTTGGGATCATCACAGAGAAGCTCAGGCCCATGGCTCCTGAGTCCAGGTGACCCTGGGGAGCCTGTGGCAGGGCTGGGTTTTGGTCCCCTGGGCAGGGCTGACTGGAGGCATCAATTTACCAGCTGTCTGAGAGCAGCTCGGTCATCAGCCAGGGCCTAACCCCAGAGCCTCCTCTGGGCAAGAGCAGAGCCAAGTCCTTCACCTGACACTTGCTGTGGAGAGGACAAAAGGACCAGCTCCCCAGGCCATCAGCCCAAGGATGGGGAAATTAAGAGATGCCCTAGGGCTGTCAGTGTCCCCAGGGGTTATAACTGAGGAGACAAAATATTTCTGGCAGCTGCTTGTCCACCAGGGATCAGGTCCAGGGCTGGTCTCTCACAGAGGCAGTAATAACAGATGCTGTGTGCTTGGGCAGCTCCTCTGTGCCAAGCTTTAGGTCAGGTCTGTGACTATTTTAAGGTTAATTCATAGACAGCCTGGCAGCCTAATATTATGTATCTTATTCTATTGTAGGGGAACTGAGGCATGGGGTGATGCAGTCACTGAACCAGAGTCACACGAACAGGAGTGGCAGCTCAGAGTCACACTAGGTCTGTCTGTAGCCACAGCCACATCCGCTCCCCTTCCAGAAGGGGATTCTTAGGTTCCATGGATGCCAAGGTCATCCATTAGTTCAAATCCTTTCTTCTTAGCCATCCAAACCTTAGAGGAGTGAGGAGCAAATGAGAATCCGTTTTACTCTAGAACTAAACCATCAGAGTCAGGGCAGAGAATGCCCAGGCCTCCCCCTCAGACCCCTTGCCTACTGGACTCTAAACTAGGTGTTTCCTGGTGTGTCCATGTTACTGCCACGGAGGGTACAGGAAAGGATGTGGCTTTCTCTCTCCCTACTCACACCCTGCACCATCACAGGGCCCAACATGCAACACTCTCAGTAGTTCTCCGATGAAAGAGGGAATGAATGGGCCGGGCACGGTGGCTCACGCCTGTAATCCTACCACTCTGGGAGGCCGAGGCGGGCAGATTGCTTGAGGTCAGGAGTTCAAAACCAGCCTGAGCAAGAGCGAGACCCCCGTCTCTACTATAAAAATAGAAAGAAATTAATTGGCCAACAAATATATATAGAAAAAATTAGCCGGGCATCGTGGCGCATGCCTGTAGTCCCAGCGACTTGGGAGCCTGAGGCAGCAGGATTGCTTGAGCCCAGGAGATTGAGGTTGCTGTGAGCTAGGCTGACGCCATGGCACTCACTCTAGCCTGGGCAACAAAGCAAGACTCTGTCTCAAAAAAAAAAAAAAAAAAAAAAGAGGGAATGAATGATCCACAACCTCTTCAGAGACTGGATCCTGGATGCAGAATCCTAGGAGGTTCTGACCACATCTGTTCCCCGCCCCTCAGGGCTGAGACCTTGCCACAGATCTTTACTCTTTTCCCTCCAGCAATGAGTATCAGACCCTTGTGTACTAATGATAATTTTCACATAGGGAAGAAGTTTGGCTGCTGCTCAAATTCTATCTCATCTAACCAACACACATGGTCCATGAGGGCCAGGTTTCCAGCATGTTCATGCTCTCCTCTTTCCACAAGTCTGTTCTGCATTTTCAAATGTCCATGTGTGTTTCTGGAAAGATCCACATGCTCCTCACCTGTCCCTGAAGGGGGAAAAGGGACATTAAAGACCAAAGACAGGGAATTATCTTTCTAGATAATTCCTGGAATCTCCTCCACCACTTATTGGGTCACTGGTCAAGTCAGTCACTGTCACCTGGGCAGAACTGCCCCACCTCCTGGCCCTGCAGTCTGAGAACTCAACTGACTCCTAGATTGCTCCTGATATTCCTGTGTTATTTCTGCTCAAGCACCCAGGCCCTGCCATCACCCATCTCTAGGGCATCCTTGAGAAGTGAGGCCTCAGAGAAAACAGACCTCGGCTGCACAATGTGGGACTGCAAAACTGGAAGGGACTCAGTACCCACATGTCCCGAGGCCACTCAGGCAGTCAGCAGGTCAGGGGAGGACCAGGAAAGGCGCTAGGGAATCTCTGACTCCCGGTCCTGTGTCTGTCCACAACCCAGTGCAGCTTCTGCTTAATTCACACTTGAGAAAGGCTGTGAATCTCCCAGAGCAGGTGGCCTCACCTTCTCTGAGCCCTGAGATCATCAAGAATCTGTCTCGTGACATGCGCACCTGCCTTAGTTTTTAAGGACTAAGGTTGGCTGAGAGGTGAGAGACTCTAAATCCGATTGAAAGATGCCTTTGGAGGAATCAAAGGTGCCACACAGGGCAATCATCTGTTATCTGCATAGCAAAGTAACCCAAACCCTCCAGCACAAGCAACAAATCCGAGCACAGGGAGGATGAATACTCTGTAGCCTCAACCTACAAACCAGAAACTCAGGACACAAAATACCTGTAGCAGATAAATAGTCAGAAACCACTGGTTGATCTCAGGATGGAGCTGTCCAAGAACAACAGGGCTCCCACTTTACTCAGTGTCACAAGGGATGACCCAGGACCCTTTGTGTGTGAAACATAGAACTCAGTGCCAGCCACAGTGACCCAGTCACCTGATTGTGCTCTTCTATGTCACTGTGGCAGGTGCTGCCAACCCAAATCCGCACAGACAGACCCAAGCCACTCAGTCCCTCTTGAGTCCAAGTGCGCAGACCCTCACCCGTGGACACCCTGGCCAAGACTTCCTGTTCCAGGCAAACCCAGGCAGGCCTAACTTTGACCAAGAATAGGAGAGAGGGACTGCTCCTGTCCTGAGAAGCTCAGGACCAACAACCTGTGATGGGAGAAACAGGTTAAAGTCTCAGGCTCACGCTCAGTGAATACAGGGTTATTGCTATGACCTTTCTATTTAAGAGATGGTGTCTCACTACATTACCCAGGCTGATTTAACTACTGGCCTCACGTGATTCTCTTGCCTCAGTCTCTGGCCACCATGCCCAGATTGCTTGGAATATTTTAATACAAGACTGGGACACAGCTCAGAGGAACATTGTAGTACTTCTACCAGGAGCTTCCCCTTCCCTCTGACATCATATGTGGCTTTATTCTCTTTGTCCAGATGGCCTCGACGGCCCCACCATCTGTGCCCCCAGACTCCTATTACCATCCAGGGACAAACCCTAATCTCTCCTGCCACGTGGCCTCTAACCCACCTGCACAGTATTCCTGGCTTATCAATGGGAGTCTCCAGCAACCCACACAAGAGCTCTTCATCCCCAACGTCACTGGGGATGAAGGCCCTATGCCTCCCATGCCCACAATTCTGCCACTGGCTTCTATAGGACTACAGGCAAGACTATCACAATCTCTGAGCTCACACCTGTAATCCCAGTGTTTTGGGGGGCAGAGGAGGGATGATCGCTAGAGGCCAGGAGTTAAAAAAACAGCCTGGTCAACATAGTGAGGGCCTGTCTCTACAAAAAAAATTTAAAAATTTGTTAGTGTGGTGATGTGCACCTGTCTGTGGTGAAACAGGAGGATCACTTGAGCCCAGGAACTCAAGGTTACAGTAAGCTGTGATCGCACCAAGGCACTGCAGCCTGGGCGACAGAGCAAGATTCTGTCTCTAATGAACGGATCCCTGGAGCATTGGCCCTGAACTCTGGGTTGGAGTCTGTTCCTTTTCAGAGAACAGCCAGGAAGAAATGATTTCCCAGCCTGTGTCCTGGGCACAAACAAGTCCCAGCTTGCCCCACCCCCTACCCCAGCCCTCCCACTCTGTGTCTACAGACTGTCACCTCCCTGGCTTCTCTGATTTTGCACACTGACCTTGGGTCCAGCCTGAAATGTAGTGATGGTGTTCCCTCAGCCCCAGACAGCCCCATCCAGTGGGAGGGGCTTCACAGAGGGGGGAGAAGAAGGGTCCTCAAGGTCAAGTGGCTTCTCTCTATCACCAGCACGTCCCTCTCTGTCACCTCTTTGTTTTCTTTTAACTATTCCATGAGCTACAAGAAACATAGGAGCTTTCGAAATAGGCTCACATTATTTCTTCCCCAAATGAGAGGAGGAAACCCCCTCGGAGGAGGGATGAGCATCTGAGAGCTCTGCTCCCTGCTCGCCTGGTAATGGGGCTCTGCTCTGACTCCATCTGGGCTGGGACGGGCCATATGAAGAAGGATGGCCTGGCCTGAATCTGGCTACTGTTGGGGGCTGATTCTGGGGTTATACCTTATACTAATCATTCACTATAGTCTGTAATGTACGTGTGCTGCCTGACGCAGCAGTAGTCAGCATTTTCTTCAGACACGGTTGCTGCCTTGTGACTTGATAAGAGGCCTGAGTTGTTGCACATAAGCAAATGCTCCCAACTCCCACATGGAGGGCCCCCGTGGTAAAAGTCCAGAAGCCATGAGAACAAGAACAAAAAGAACTCTCCTAAGAACTGGCCCCCGATTGATGATTGGTAGTCAATGATGGATAAGACTCCCCATGGAGGGGGGCGACCTAAAACAGGCACAACTGTGGGGGCCAGGAAGGAGCCGCCACCTGGGATTGAGACCAAGAAGTACTACAAATGGCTGCATTATTTTATGTTGCCTAACTCGGCCTTGGCTTTTGAGCTCTGTCCGGCACCTTAACTTTAGTAACTGTTTTGAGGTCTGAGACCATAGAAAATTGTTTGGCTACATTGTGCTGTCAGAGCCTTCCCCTGGTGAAGCTGCAGGGAAATGGGAAGAGAGAAAGTCTGGAGGAGTCTGGAGGCAGACTCCTGACCTGTGTCTGGCTCTGAAGTCACCAACTACATAAAGCTTTGGACACAGCACCTGTGACACACCATAGAGAACATCAAATGATGGCCCCTTGGAGAAACAGGGAGATCTACCCATGGAGTCTCTGCAAGGGGGGTGAAGGGGAAATGCCAAAAATGTGTGTTGACAGAGATGGCACGAGCATCAGCCTTTTACTTTAGTTGTGGCAAAATACACATAACATAAAATTTACCATCTTAAACATTTTTGGTGGACGGTCCAGTGGCATTAAGCACAACCACATTGTTTTGCTACATCACCCCTGTCCACCCACAGACTTCTTTTCATCTTCCCAAACCGACACTCTGTGCCCATTAAACACTAATTCCTCATTTCCCATCCCCCAGCCCCTGGCAGCCCTCATTCTACTTTCTGTATGACTTGATTACTCCAGGTACCTCATACAAGTGGAATCACACGGTGTGTTTCCTTTTGTGATGGGATTATTTCGTTTAGCATAACGTTTTCTAGTTTCATCCGTATTGTAGCATGTGTCAGAGTTTCCTTTCTCTGAAAGACTGAACCCTATTCCATCATAGCACATACCACCTGGTGTTTATCCACTCATCTGTCTATGGACACGTAGGTTGTTTCCACATTTTGGCGCCTGTGAAAGACACTGCTAGCCACAGAGATGTGCAACTATCTCTTCAAGACCCTGCTTTCATTTCTTTTGGATGTATACCCACAGTGTGTAGCTGGATCATGTGGTACTTCTATATTAAATTTTGCAGGGAATCGCAATCCCATTTTTACAGATCATGAAGCATATTGTATTCCCATCAACAATGGAGAAGAGTTCCAACTTCTCCACATCCTCACCAACGCTTGTTACCTTCTAGGATTTTTTTAGGAGCCATCATAACGGGTATGAGAGGGTATCTCATTATGGTTTTGATTTGCAATTCCCCAATGATTAGTGACATTCACATCTTTCATGTGGTTATTTTCCATTTTTAGATCTTCTTTGGAGAGAGGTCTATTCAAGTCTTTGACCCATTTTTCAATCAATTCATTTTGTTTCTTGTTGTTGAATTGTACTAGTACTTTATACACATTCTGGTTATTAACCCCTTATGAGATGTATAATTTGTGAACATTTTTCCCATTCTGTAAGTTGCCTTTTCACTTTGTCGATTGTCTCCTTTGCTAAACAGAAGTTTTTAACTTGGATATACTCCATTTCATCTGTGTTTACTTTTGTTACCTGTGTTTTTGGTGTCATATCCAGAAATCATTGCCACATCCAATGATTAGAGCTTTCCTCACGCATTTTTTTCTCACAGTTTTCTGATTTTAGGTATAATGTTGAGGTCTTTGATCCTTTCTGAGTTAGTACTTGACTTGGGTGTAAGGCAAGGGACTAACTTCAGTTTTTTAAACATGTGGATGTCCATATTTCCCAGCTTATTGAAAAGACTGTCCTTTCTCCACTGAATGGTCTTGGCACCTTTGTCAAGAATTCTTTCACCATATATGTGAACATTTATCTCCACAATCTCTGTTCTATTCCCTTGGTCTATATGCCAGGAGCGCACTATTTTGATTACTGTAGTTCTGTAGTAGGTTTCAAATCTGGAAGTGTGAGACCTTCAATTTTGTTCTTTTTCAGAATGTTTTTGGCTATTCTGAGTACCTTGGATTTCCATACAAATTTTAAGATGGATTTTCTATTTCTGCAAAACCTGTCATTGAGACATTTATAGGAATTTTATTGAATCTGTATATAGCTGTGGGGAGTTTTGGCATTTTAAAAATATTAACTCTTCCAATTCATGAACACAGGGTGTCTTCATATTTATCTTTTTCCTCTTTAATTTGTTTCTGCATCATTTTATATTTTTCAGTACAAGTCTTTCATCTCCTTGATTAATTTTATGCCTGTGCTTTTTTCTGACTGATGCTATTGTAAATGAATTGTTTTATTAATTTCCTTTTCTCATTGTTCATAGTTAGTGTATAAAACACAACTGCTTTTTGCCTGTTAATTTTATATCTTGCAACTTTGTAAACTTTATTAGTTCTAACAATTGTCTTGTGTGTGTGTGGAATCTTATGGTTTACCACATGTAAGATCATATCATCTGCACAGACAATTTTTCTTCTTCCTTAGAAATTTGGATGCCTTTATTTCTTTTTCTGGCCTATTTGTTCCAGGCAGGACTTCAAGTACTATGCTGAATTGAAGTGATAAAAGCAACATACCTGGCTGGCCCAAGTGCAATGGTATTTACAACTAATTGATCACAACCAGTTACAGATTTCTTTGTTCCTTTTCCAGTTCACTGCTTGACTGGACTAGCCTTAAAAACAAAACAAACCAAAACAAAATAACACCATCCTTGTCTTGTTCCTGATTTTAGAGGAAGAGTGTTCATGTTTCTCCCTGAGTCAGAAGTTAACTGTAGAATTTTCATGTGTGGCCTTTACTGTGTTGAGGCACATTTCTTCTGTTCCTGGGAGTGCCAGTCTTTTGTCAAAACTGTGAACACTTCTCTCTCAACATTTCCTTCACTGTGATATTCAATATGCAGACCAGGAAGTAAAAATTCTCTTAGATTGAAAAATCCTTTAGATTGGAACCTCTCCAGGTAGGTCCTAAGATCTTAAAGACTGAGTTGGGTGTCCTTGTTACATAATAAAATATCGCACAAAAGGAAATGACCTCCTTATTTCATGTAAATCTGTCCTGGGCAAACTAGGAAAACAGCTAGCAAGAACGCCTTCCCCAGCATATCCAGAAGTTCGTAGGAGGTGTGAGTTTGATCTTCATGTAGTCAGAGGAAGTGCTAGGAAAGGGTCACCCATAAGTGGACAGGAGAAACATTCCATCTTGCGGTGAGGACACTGGACACACAGGACAAGAAGAGGCTCTTCCTGCAGATACAATGGTGATGTCCTGCGGAGCAATCAGGGGTCAGCATGGGGTGATCTGGGGTCAGCGGGTCAGAGGGGAGGTACTGCCCTCTCTTTACGGATCGTCACCAACTTCCTGCAGATACAGTGGTGATGTCCTGGGGAGCAATCGGGGGTCAGCGGGTCAGAGGGGAGGTACTGCCCTCTCCTTACGGATCGTCACCAACTTCCTGCAGATACAGTGGTGATGTCCTGGGGAGCAATCGGGGGTCACCGGGTCAGAGGGGAGGTACTGCCCTCTCCTTACGGATCGCCACCAACTTTCCGCAGAGGGTCAGGACCACCCCCTGGGTGGTCACTCACTGGGTGCCCGGCTCACTGGCAAAGCTAAGCTGAGGTCTCTGAGGAAAGAGCGTGTCCCCAGGCTCCAGGCCATGCTCAGTCAGTCGCCTCCTCTGTCTGCAGGGCCAGCAGCTCAGCCCTCCGTCTGAGCCAGCAGCACCACAGTCACAGAAGAGAGGGGCCCCTGGACCGACCTGTCTCATAGATGACACTGGAACCTCCAACCCATGGGCCTTCAATAAGCACAGTCTTGTGGGCCATGGAGGAGATGGAGCTGTCCTGAGACCACAGTATGCTCAGCATAGACCCCGACAGGAGGGAGGATGCCAGAGAGTGTCGGTGTGAAGTCTCCACCTTGGTCGGTTCTAGCAAAAGTGACCCCCTCAGCCTGACTGTGAATTGTGAGTCATCTGAGTCCCCTCCTATCAGTTAGTAAACTCTTAAGTTGATTTTTTTTCCTGTAAAGCGATCCTTATGATGCACTTACTTTATCACTGTGGTGAATAATCAATGGATGAAGGTGGAAAGTCCTTAGAAGATTTGCATTCAGTCAATAAACGCTCAAAATCATGAACTGACACTGTCATTACTGTTGGCTTAAGGTCCCATTCAACACCAGATCCCACCGCTTGTCCATCTCAGTGTGCCATCTCCACAGTGAGGGTGACACCGTGTTCTGTAGGGAGAGGGATGCCCTGGGCCGAGACCCAACAAAAGACAGACACTGTCAAGGATGTGATCTGTCCCCCATAGGGTTTCACCATCACTCAGGAAAGATGCTCCCAGGCACCCCTGCTCACAGCAGACACAAGCCCAGGCTGAGCCACGCTAGGGGTGAACCCCAAAAGCCTGGACACCTCCACCTTGCATGCCTGCACCAGCCCTGCAGGACTCATTCTCCTCAACCTGCACCCTCAGTTCCAAAGCTAAAGGGAGTGGCCTGCACCACAAAAGCCACAGGAGATTCTTGGAAAAACTAACATCCTGCAGAGAAAATCTACAGGGTATCTATGTGGGACCTGGCCTTGGTCCTCCCCTCAAGTTCCCCAAGCCTCAGGGGCTCTCGCTCTGGCAACTCCCTCTCTCCACAGGCTCTGAAAACTATGCACCCCTGAGCTGCCCTTCTGCTCTCCCTGATCCCGTGGGGGGCAGCTATGCACAGCAAGTATCAAGATGCACAACTCCGGAGGACGCCCTCCCTAGAGTACAACACCCGGTGCTTATAGGGCTGTCCCCTTGTAGTCCTGGCTGGTTGTGCTGCCCCTCTCTCTAATGCACAGACCATGGTTCCTCTGACCATTCAGCCATCCCAGTGAGCTCCAACCCTGCTCCATAACTGTCCCCAGGGAGCCCTCAGTGCCCCTGCCCTGAGCATGTGGGTAAGGATCATGCCCCATAGAACCAGCCTATGGGGGCTCATCCAGAGAAGGGATAGGACTGGGTACCCCAGGAAAGGAGCCCCTCACACTGTCACTAGACAGGTGACTGGTGAGTAAGCACCCAGGGTCCCGTGGGGCTGAGCTCTCATTGTCTCCCACAGGCTTCCCCAAAGGGGACTCACACATCTGCCCACATCTGTGAGGTGGGCTCTGGGAAGGCCACGGAAGGCCAGGTAGTTGTAGTGCTGGGAGGTGGGCCCTCGGAATGTGCTGGGTGTAAGGGGCTGGAGAGAAGCCTGGGGACAGGGCAGGCCCTGGGCCTGAGAGTGCACAGGAGCCAGGACAGGGGTGGCGGGGAGGTCAGGAGGCTGCCCTCCCCTGTCAAGGAGTGTGGTGGGAGCCATTGGGCTCTCAGGAACTGAGCGTCCTCTGTTCCTGCAGACGATGCTTGGGGCTCTGCCTGGGGCAGGGGCAGCACCTGCCCGTCCTTTGGCACACAGGACCGTGGGACCCTTTGTTCTCTGATGCACAGCGAGGTTCCTGCTGTCCAGAAATGAATGTGAGTCCTTTCTCTTAGCTGACCTCCTCCTCCCAGAGTCTCAACCAAAAAGTGGGCGTCTAAAATCTTAACATCCAATATCCCAACCATGTGAGAAAGGCTAAGATAAACGGACTGAAAATAACAAATTGGAACAACTGAGCACAGAGACATTGCTGGTGGGAATAGAGGTTTGTTCAACTATTGGGCAGGAGAATCTAAAATGTATAGATATCTTAGATGTTCCAGCATATACAATGATATTTACACCCAAGGAAATGAGTTAGGCCCACCAAAGTACAGGTATCAGAATGTCCACATCAGTGTTATTCAGAAAAGCCAAAAAGTGAAACAATCCAAATGTCCAATGGGACACTGGTTGAATCCTGGGGTATATTGCCACTAAGGGACATTCCACAACATGGGACAGGAATGGATTGCTGCCACACACAACAGGGGTAACCTCACATGGACAGAGTTGAAAGAGAGGAGCCAGTGCAGAGGGGAAAACAATGAATGATCCTACTTATACACAGTTCCCAAAGAGGCAAAACCAATCTCTGGTGCTGGAGAGCACCATCAAGCTTGCAGTGGCTGGGAGGGAGATGACAGTATCCTTGGTGCAGGCAACATTCTCTATCTTGATCTGGGCGGTGGTTTCATGGGCACACACTGATGCAGGAATTACTGCTCTATTCATTTTACTTCACAAAACAGAGTGTGAAATCTCTTCAGGTTAAAGAAAAAAACAATATCCACAAAACAACACTCTGGCTCACTCCAATCTTAACGCAACTCTTGCAGAGAATAGGAAAAATAAAGAATACACATTAGCTCAGTTTATGTGGCAGTATAACCTTCACAGCAAAAGCAGACCAGGAAAAAATGAGGATGTCAAATTGCAGGCCCTTCTCATGAACACAGAGGGCAAGTCCCTAAATAAAATACCACAAAAGGGGCCAGACGTGGTGGCTCATGCCTGTAATCCTAGCACTCTGGGAGGCCGAGGTGGGTGGATCGTTTAAGCTTAGGAGTTTGACACGAGCCTAAGCAATAGCAAGACCCCATCTATAATAAAAATAGAAAGAAATTAATTGGACAACTAAAAATATATAGGAAAAATGAGCCAGCCATGGTGGTGCATGCCTGCAGTCCCAGCTACTCGGGAGGCTGAGGCAGTAGGATCACTTGAACCCAGGGTTTGAGGTTGCTGTGAGCTAGGCTGACGCCACGGCACTTTAGCCTGGGCAACAGAGTGAGACTCTGTCTCAAAAAAAAAAAAAAAAAGAAAAGAAACCAGAACAGAAAAAAAGCTACAAAAGAGGACAATATCAGGCCAATCACACTCATGAACAGAGACGCAAAAAATCCTAAACAAGGTATTAGCAAATCAAATAAGTAGTACAAAAAAAAGATGATGCACCATGACTAAGTTTTGTTTGTTCCAGGAAAGCAAAGGTGTTTTAACATTAGAAATCTACAAGTGGAAGGGATCATGAAGGAGCTTCTAGGGTGCCAGCAATATTTTCTTTCCTGATCTAGCTGACAGTTACATGAGTGTGTTCAATTTTTGAAAATTCATCAAGTGATACATTTATGATTTACACATAATGTAAGTAATATATCAATTCTATATGTAAGTAATATATCAATTTTTAAAGTTTGTTAAAGTATACATGACTTGCCACATTAACAGAATAAAGGAAAAACTCATGATTATCTCAATAAATGCAGAAAAATCACATGATAACACTTGCCACCCATTTTTGTTTAAATATTACACTAGGAATAGAAAGGAACTTACTCTGCTAAAGTATATCTACCCTCCCCAGAAAGAAGAAAAACAATAACAACAAAAACAATAAGAACAATAAACATCATCCTTAATAGAAAAATGGCAGCATTCCATTTAAAATCAAGATCAACCCAGCCAGGCATAGTGGCTCATGCCTGTAATGCCAGCACTTTAGGAGGCTGAGACAGGAGGATTACTTGAGGCTAGAAGTTCAAGACCAGCCTGGGCAACATAGCAAAACACCATTTTTACAAAAAAAATTTTAATTAACTGAGCATGGTGTGCACCTCTGTGGTCCTAGCTACTAGGGAGGCTGAGGTAGGAGGGTCACTTGAGCCCAGGAGTTCAAGTCTGTAGTGAGCTACAGACTGGGCAAAAAAGCAAGACCCTATCTCTAAAAAAACAAAAACAAAAACAATCCAAAGGTGCCCTCCACTGTCAATATTGTACTAGGATGTGCCAGCCAGCACATATCAGCTCTCATAACTAACAAATTATTATTATCTACCCAGAAAAGCCCAAAAAGCCTATAAACAAATTATTAGAAATAATAAAATATTCCAGAAAAATGTCTGGCTTTAAGATCAATATACTATACAAAAACCAATTGCATATCTATAAATTAGAAACAAATAGAAAGTATAATTTTAAAAAGACACCATTTATAATAATAAATACTATAGATTATTTTGAAATAAATATAACAAAAGATGCGTAAGATCCTAATGCAGAAAATAAAAAACTTTATTGAAAAATATTTAAAAAGAGCTAAATAAATGGAGAGACAGCACATGTTCATGGATAGAAAGGCTCTTCATAAATATATAAACTCTCTCCCCATAGCATCTATTTTTCAATAAAATTCCAATCAAAAATACCAACAAGGTTTTTATGGAACTTGCCAAGCTGCTCCTAAATGCATATGGATGTGCAAAAGTCCAAGAATAGCCAAGATTTTCTTAATGATGAAAAACAAATGGCAAGGGTGGTTTGTCTTATAGAAATAAGAATTATTTTAAGATATAAAAATTACACATGGTAATAAAAAATAAATATAAAAATAAAGAATAAAATATTTTTTAAAAAATATAAAAATTAAGACTGTGTAATATTGGCACAAGAGTAGCTAATTTCATCGATGGAAAAAATAGAAGGCCCAGACAGATTCATACAAATTTGAACTTTGAAATACAGCCAAAATGCCATTGCAGATAAACAGGGAAAGAAGGAATTAGTCAATAAAGAGGGCTGAGTAATTAGTTACCCATATGAAAAAATACAATTAGATTTCTACTTCAGAGATGCACCAAAATCAATTCTAAATAGATTAAGAACTTAAATGTGGGCCGGGGGCGGTGGCTCACGCCTGTAATCCTAGCACTCTGGGAGGCCGAGGAGGGCGGATTGCTCTAGGTCAGGAGTTCAAAACCAGCCTGAGCGAGACCTCGTCTCTACTAAAAATAGAAAGAAATTAATTGAGCAACTAAAAATATATATACAAAAAATTAGCCGGGCATGGTGGCGCATGCCTGTAGTCCCAGCTACTCAGGAGGCTGAGACAGAAGGATCGCTTGAGCCCCGGAGATTGAGGTTGCTGTGAGCTAGGCTGATGCCATGGCACTCACTCTAGCCTGGGTAACAAAGTGAGACTCTGTCTCAGAAAAAAAAAAAAAGAACTTAAATGTGAAAAGCCAAACAGTTTGGCCCAATCTAATTTTTTTCAAGGAAATAAAGGATAGTATCTCAGATTTTAGAGTAAGGAAGGATCTCTTAAAACAAGGCACAAGAAAAATCAACCATAAAACTGGAAGATTGATAAATTCAACATTAAAATTCTCCACTTCAACAGATACCATAAGAAATGAAGACAATCTGACAAAGAGTTAGTGTCTAATATAAAAAAATACAAAAGAAATCCTACATATCAATAAGACAAAGATTAACAACCCTACAGAAAAACGGACCCCCAAAAATGGGCATTTACAACAGAGGCACAATAAATACACACATGAAAAGAAACTCAACCTATGTAGTAACCAGGGAAATATGAGTTCAGACCATAATGAGATACCATTTTACACCCACCAGACTGGCAAAAGTTTTTAAATCTGAAAACTTGGAGGGCATGTGGATCAACAAAAATTTTTACTCTCTCACTAGTAATGCATAATTGGTACAACCATTTTGGAAAGGAATTTGGCATTATCTCCCAAGGCTGAACAAACCCTACAGCCCAGCAATTTCACTCCTGTGTGTATACACATACATACAAGACAAGGACACATATATAAGAATATTCATAGTAGCCAGGTACAGCAGCTCATGCCTGCAATCCTAACACTTTGGGAGGCCATGGTGGGAGGATCACTTGAGGCCAGGAGTTTGAGACCAACCTGAGCAAGAGAAAGATCTCATCTCTACAAAAAGTAGAAAAATTAGCTGGGCATGGTAACGTATGCCTATAGTCCCAGCCACTCGGGAGGCTGAAGCAGAAAGATCACTTGAGCCAGGAGTTTGAGGTTGTAGGAGCTATCATGATGCCACTGCACTCTATCCTGGGTAACAGAGTGAGACCCTGTCTCCAAAAAAAAAAAAAAGAAGAAGAAGAATATTCATAGTAGCAATGGTCATAGTAGTAGCCCAAAACTGGGGAAGAAACCCAAACATAATTGAAGGAGAATAGATAGGTCAAACGTGATAAAATAGCACAATAGGATGCAATACATCAATGAAAATAAAACACTGGAACATGGGTGAATATTAGAAACATAATGATGAGGTTTTTTAAAGCACCTTCCAGAAAACTACAAAGAATTTGATACCACTTTTACAGAGCTCAAAAGCAAGCAAATCTAAACAATATTTATTGTTTAAGCATATAATACAGCCATGTGCAGTGGCTCAAGCCTGTAATCCCAGCTACTCAAGAGGCCAAGTCGGGAGGATCACTTGAGCCTCATTTTCAGACCAGCTTGGGCAACATAGCAAGGCCCTGCCTCTAAAATGTTTTTTTAAAAATTATCTTGGCATAGTGGTATGCACCTGTAGTTATCAGCTACTTAGGAGGCTGAGACAAGGGGATCACTTGAGCCCAGGAGTTCAAGGCTGCAGTGAGCTACGATCATACCACTGCACTCCATTCTGGGCAACACAGTGAGAATCTATCTCTTAAAAATATATGTATATATTTATACACATACATATATAATTCATATATGATCAAAGCATATAAAAATCCAATCCAAGCAAAACTAAATAAAATGTGGAGTGGTTTTTAATCTGTGGGAGGAGGCAAAGAGATGGGATGGGAAAAAACATACCAGTAAGATGCAAGTTACTCCTGATGTTCTAGTTCTTAGGTTGTGTGATATGTCCATGGGGTTCATTAAATTACACTCTATATCTAATATTTTTGTTACACATAGTCTTTTGTATATAGTAAACATGTCCCATCCCTGGTATCAGGATTGGGGGCATCCATTTGGGACACCTAGAACACCACTCCCTTTGACTTGTCCATTCCCTTTGAAGGTTGTTGAGGGCCTTACACCTTGGCTAGTGGAATTAAGAGAATATGTGGAAGCGTGCATGGCCCACCCAGGCGTTGGCTGAGCCCTATAAAACAACCTACTAGCCCAACTGGTCAGAAGTCAGGAAAGGGTGGATAAGTCCACCGACAAAACTCATCCCCAAAAAGCTTTTCAGTGATGTAACAGCCTCTTGCCACAGGCTCTCCAGTCTCTATTTGGCCCTATTCCACTTACCATCACCTCCTTTGGCTTCCTCACCGCTTGCAGAACCTAGATTGGTAATAGAGGTAATCAAGGTCCATGGTAATTGAGACCTCATGCCAGTCCCACTTCTGAGGCCAGTTGCAGGCACCTGTACTTCAGATCCCACTTTCTCAAGCTGGTAACAAAGGTGGGCTCTGTGGCCTCAGGTAGTTAAGCCTGTTTCCTCATCTGTAAAATGGAAATATAAAAATGACAATATCTATTTAATAAGATTGTAGTAAGGATGAATGAGGTAATACATAGAAAATGCTTAACCCACAGTAAAAGTACCCCATGTCCCTCCCTCTAAACCTTATAAGATAGTGGAAAATTAAACTGAGATCACACACGGAAATGGCTTTACACGGAGACTCTCCATATTCCCCAGCCCTAAACACTCCCTCTCTCTCTCTCTCTCTCTCTCTCTCTCTCTCCCCCCCTTCCAACTTGAAGTCATGAGTTTGCAAGGTAGTTGTATCTGCTGCCCCCTTACGGCCACAGAGAGGAATCACACTGTCTTCCTCTCCTAAGAGTCCAGAAACTAAACTTTGGGTGAGTACCAGACACCCCGGCCCTGCTGGCCTCTCTCCTCCTTAACAAAGAAATGACTACTGGGTAGAGGAAAGCAGCTCAGGTCTCCAAATCTTCCAATGAAATTCCCTCAGCGGGACAAAGATCTGCAGGAGGCAAAAGAGATGCTACTTTGGGCAGGTAATTTAAGACTCAGCTTCTTCTCTGCAAAATAGGGATAAAAGCTCTATCACTGAGGTCTTGTAAGGATTAAATGAGATCCGGTATGTAAAACACTAGCACAGACAGTAGTAAAGTGTCTGACACACACAGAGTAGATACTCAGTAAGTGATCACAGTTAAAAATCACCCTAATGAAACTCAGCTCTACCTCATAAGACCCTTCCTTTTAGAGAGAAGGAAACTAAGGCCCAGAAAAGGGCCAGGATCTGGCCCAAGATTTGGCCAGGATCTCATATGTCTAGGCTGAACCCAGGCTACAGATCAGGCCCCCAAGGGAGGTGGGCAGGAGAAAAGGAATATTTGAGTTCCCCCAGTTACTGGGCATGACATTGTCACTTTGCCTGGCTCCTCTTCCTCTGGGCACCCCTGCCTCATGGACAAGCCTGGCCCTCCTCACACCTTCCACACCTCCACTCTCATGGACCACAAGACAAAATAGAAAAGTAACTCTGCAACTTTATTTGGTTACGCAAAGGGTTCTGGGTGTTTGTCTAGTCCAGCTAGACGGTCAGTCCCCAAAGGCAAGCAGGAGACCTAAGAGGATGCCCCAAGCAGGGTGCTGCCTGGAGGGCCCTGCACCAGCAATCTGGGACTTCTCTAAGATGTTGAGGACCTCGGACACTCTGATGCTCCCAATATGCTGAAAATCTTCTAAAAGCCGGTGATGTTCACGAGCACAGCCCATGAGGAGAAAGGTGGTATTGAGAAACCCTACGAGGAAGAGAGGGAGGAATCAAGGACACTTTCAAAACTCAAGAGCCCTGCCCTCTTCCCAGGCCTCTCATAAGCCAGGACACCTGCTCTCCCACCAGAGACTTGGCACCAGGTGCCTTACCCCTTTTTCCTTGAAATTCATGTGCCTGGTCCCCTACAACCCCAATCCCATCTCCAGATCCCACCAGCCTCTCTCAAAGATGTGAAGACACCAGACAGCACCTGGCATAGAGTAGGACTTGATAAATAAAGTTCCTCTCCTCTCACCTGCCTGAAATTTTAAGGTAGAACTGTAACACACAGGAGCGGCATAGGGGCAAGTATCAGTGGTGACAAAATTCGGGAGGCAACTCTTAGTGTGCTCGCCCACACAGGTTGGGCAATTGTGGGAAGATGTTGTAAACTTAGGAGCTTTGGCTTTGAGTGTCACAAAAGGCTCCAAACTGGTGAGGTTGTTGCAGAGATAAGTCCGGCAGATGCGGCTATAGGAGGCAATGGACACTCCAGGTGGTGCAACGAGGTAGGAGATTTGTGGAGGGTAAGACAAGGCTGAGCTGCAGCCTTTAAAACCCACAACTCCTCTTCTGGCCCCTGCGGAGCAGAGGATTAGACAGCTCTGATCAGTGTTGTTGCCTTACCCAGAGCCCCCCGCCCCC
>VSMD01122647.1:0-27450 GCA_008750895.1 Mirza zaza
TTTTTTTTTTTTTTGAGACAGAGTCTCACTTTATTGCCCAGGCTAGAGTGAGTGCCGTGGCGTCAGCCTAGCTCACAGCAACCTCAAACTCCTGGGCTCAAGCAATCCTGCTGCCTCAGCCTCCCAAGTAGCTGGGACTACAGGCATGCGCCACCATGCCCGGCTAATTTTTTCTATATATATTTTAGTTGGCCAATTAATTTCTTTCTATTTATAGTAGAGATGGGGTCTCGCTCTTGCTCAGGCTGGTCTCGAACTCCTGAGCTCAAATGATCCGCCCACCTCGGCCTCCCAGAGAGCTAGGATTACAGGCTTGAGCCACCGCGCCCGGCCCATCTTCACTTCTGGTTCTCATCTAGCCTCTCTGTTTCCTCTCAGGCTCTCTCGGTCATTCACCCTCCTCCTGGTCTGCCCCAGAGACCTGTTTCTGAAACTCTTTCTAGTTGAGTGCCAGAGGCTAACCCCTGGATTCCCCTGGATTGGCATATCCCAGACCCTACTGCCAAGTTCCAGACCTCCGCATATATTTACAGATGCTGAATGTCCTGGGTGTCCCTCAGCTTCCCCAGATCGGTACGTTCAAACTGGAACTCACTATCCTTCCCCTTCCTGACCCTAATCTTTGCTGCCTCCTGAATTCCCTTCACTCCCCAACAAACCTCCTAAATGAGAAACTGGCATGTCACCCTTGATGACTCCACCTATACTCTACAGCTATTCATTTACCAAATTCTGTTGCTTCAACCTCAGAAACGTCTTTCGGCTGCAACCTCTCCTTTGGATGTTCATCTCTTGCAAGAGCCTCCTACCTTCTCTCCCTGGGCTGACCACCTTCCACATTGCTAGAGGCTCATATAAGCCACTGCTTACGCATTTCTGTTGTATCTCCGTTGCCTGAACTTGAAATAAGGGTCTCGATGTAATATTCCAGGGAGCTTTGTCTCCAGGGATTCCCCCGTATTCACATGCATGAGAGGCAGCTGAGTGTAGTAGTTAAGAGCATGCTTCAGGCAGAATTCTGATCTCCACGCTGCCCCTTGCTAGCTGTGTGATCTTGGGGGAGCTATTTAGTCTCTTTAATGATACAGCCTCAGTTCTATATCTAGAAAATTGGGATAGTATTAGTACTAATAAAATTATTGTGCAAGTTCAATGATTCAATATACGTGAGGCTCAAAAATAGTACCTGGATTACCATGTGTTTGTTGTCATCATTATTATTATCAATATTGTTTTTATTATTATCTATACACCAGCTACACTAAACTTTTCATGGTTTCTTGAATATACTTTGCCTTTTCAGAGCATAAGTCTGTGACTGTGCCTTCTGCCTATTGTGCTGCTTTACATCTAGCAAACTTCTCTGGGCAAATTTAGGAGCAAAATTCCCCATGCTTCTCCAGCACTTTGTCTATACCTTTAGACCAGCACCCCTCACAGTAAAGTTTAATTTATATGTTTACATGTCTGTCTGCCCAGAAGACAGTGAGTACTTCCAGGTAAGGACTTGACTTTGTCTCACTTATCTTTGAAGGTTTAGTGTCTTATGTGTAGTTGTTACTCAAAAAATGTCCGTTAAGTATGTATCAAATAAATGAGATTTTCCACCAATACTTCTTGTGGAAAGCAGGGGTTCTTTTTTGTATTACACATAGTAGCTCAGTTTATGGTCCTTTCCCTGCAGATAGTTTAATATCAGAATCAACTTTGGGGAGGAAGTCACAGCTCCCCGTCAATGTATTCTATGTAGATTTCTCCTGTATCTGGTACTCATAGTAGTGATTTTCCTCTGTTATGGTAACTCTATTTCTCCTTAAAAGGAAGTCTTCATTGGCAGGGAGGTAATGGACATGGCGTGGTGCTCAGTGAAAACACAGCAGAGATACTAACTGGGGATAGAGAAGATTGGAAACCAAGTCTACAGGGGAGAGGTTCAGGCTGTGACTCTAACTGGGTCACGAGCTGAACCCAGAGTCAGGGTCAGTACTTGGAAGTCATGAAGAAATGCCATGAGTCAAGTCAAGGAGTGGAAGCTGTTGTCTTGAGCAAAAGTAGAGAGGCCAAACACTAGGAAACACAGTGAAGGACCTGGGATTGTGGAAATGATACTGGGGATTGTCTGACTACAGCATCTTTCCCATCTGAGGCTGCATTTAACAGGCCGCTCACATCAGCTCTGGAAATTGCACACCATTGTAAATCATGCACATTAACCTTGAGCTCCCATTCCTCCCTGCATATGTGGTGATGAGTGACATAGTAGTTAGAGTGTAAAATTGTACCCAAATTTCCCACTGCTATCACACACTTATAATGTTGCCTTAGCAAATGACTGGACCCTTTTATCAAATGACGATAATGCCTGCCTCATAGGAGAGGAGTGAGAATTAAATATGATGAAGTCATACTCCACATAGTGCCTGACATATAGTAATTGCCTAGTGAAATAGTATATTACTATTCTATAATTAAGAAAAATATTTATTCTTATTAAAGGGCTCCCTAAAGCAGCCTGTGATTAGTAAGAAAACCACTACCACTTAATGAATGGTAGACATTGTACTCAGACATTGTACTACGACCTTTGGCTGTATTAATTCTTAATTTGCACAACACAATGAACAGGAAGATAATGTTGTCATCATTTTACAGATGAAAAAACAGAGATTCAGAGAAGTTGTGTACCTTGCCCAAGGTAACACAGCTATTATGTATCAGAGCTTAGATTTGGACAGAATGACTCTGAAGGTCTGTGTTCCTACCTACTGTACACACTGTCTTCTAGACAGGTTACAAGGGAACATCTATGGAGGTGGCTATAGAACTTATGGCTTTTGTTAAGACAACCAGGGCTTTTTTTTTTGACAATTTGCATGTAAAATTACTCTGGACTGCCAGCATTTGGTACTTTATTGCCATCTGGCATTTTTTGGCAAAGCCCAACTCCAGCAACAATAAGATGAGGTGTTAGTGGTAAAAAGGTAATGGTTTCTGTTCATGGAGCAGACAGCTACAGAAATGTAAAAGATAAGGCCACTAATATTGAAGAAGACAAAGCTATAAGAACACCAACACTAGTCTGTAGTACTGCTCTGTGAATAAAAAAAATCTACATAGAGAATTTAGGCTGCTAGGTTTGCTTAGAAGTATAGTAGAAAATACTAGCTCTTTAAAAAATGTTTTTTATAATCTGTAGGAAAACAATATTAACTCTTAATCTTGTCGTTTTGGGTAATCCTACTCAGGACAAAAGTCCAGCAAGATGGCATACAAATGTTGATACCCTGGTATTAGCAGTATAAGAAACAGGTATCATGTATAACAGTGAAATGATGTGTTCTAAGGAGAACATTATATAACTTGACAGTTGGAATTAGTGTCACTCTCATAGGGTTAAAGCTGCCAATAGCCTCAAATATTAAGAGCTGAGAAATATGCTTCCTAGGAATCTCTACCGTGTGCTGGCTAATGGCATAAGCCTTGATTCAGGTAGGCCTGACTTTGAGTCCTGGTTTCTTTGCTTCTTAGTTGAGTGATCTTGTGTTAATTACTTAACCTTTTAAAATTTCAGTTTTCTCCATCTGTCAAATGGGGATAATAACACCTAGCTCAGGGTTGTGAATATTAATGATAAAATTCTGAAATGATGAAGTAAATAGTGGTGATTTTTATTATAATATTTGCAAGTGTGAAAGAACCAAATTGCTTGCTTTATTTATTTTGAAACAAGAACAAGTACAAGCTACATACATAGATCTATATGTTTCTTTTTCAAAGAAACAGTCCTGTCTCCAGGGAGTTATTACAACTTTTACATGTTCACATTAATTCCAGAGCCTTTATAATCATAAAATCCATTTATAGCCCTTAGTTGCCAAGCAACAAAGGACAAAGTACTGAGTATTTCCTTTTATTGCAGAAGATTCAGCTTTTCCATGCTGATTTTGAAATCAACATTTTTCAGCGAACACAGAACTGTGAAACTTAATACCATATTTCCACAGTTTAGTTGGCATTCCTTGTTTGGGGAGAGAATCAAAGCTGAAAGGAATACATTGTTATTATTGTCCTGTTCTTAGACAGTGTAAAGCATTTTGTGCTAATTTTACAGTAAATCTATAAGAAGTTCTAAAGTTGAGAGACTGAAAATTCATTTTAAGGAGAGAACTTTTGTTTTGTTTTATCTATACTTTGTAATGCTCACTGTAAAAGAACCAGTTCTTAAATCTTTCAATTGTCTTGAAGGAAAGGCTCAGGTAATGTAAAATTCATATAGAAAAATGTTATCTGTTGACCTTGTGTAGCCACTGACCTCAAATAGCTCATTTGACCATGCATTGGCACGGTTTGGGGAAGCTGGCTTTTAGGCTTATAACTAAACCAAATTTTCTACCTCCTTAAAAGGGTTCAACTCCTTTAATTAATTAATTGGTTAATTAATTTGTTTTGTTCATGGATAGTCAATAAGTAAAGATTTGTAAATCCAAAAAGAGTCAGAATAATATATTACTACTTAACATCCTATACAATATAACCCATATTTTTCAAAGTTCATAAAAGCATGTATGGGAAGCAGTTATAATTTTAATAGCTATTTCTGTATCATATGTATTAAAAGAGTGTGAGATCAGATTAGAGTATCTTGTTTGGAATTTTACTGTCCTTGTTCCCATATGCATTCTCTGTATGTGGTATTCTCTACATGCAAAGAGTGGAGACAATGATTCTCTTTTGTCTTCCCTTGTGTTATGGATGCTCGTTGCTTTGAAACAAATCTATTGATAAATAACATAAAATGTTCTACATGCAGGAAGAGGCAAAAAGGACTAGAAAATATTATGATTCCAGAAGGTAACAACTAGTCAAGGCTCTTCTTTAGAGAGTAAATGTCCTTTGGAATGATTTTTTTTTTTCTGTGTGAATATAAAAGAGTAAGATCTAGCTGTTAATATGAGTAGGCTAATTCCAGTCGATCAGAAGAGGGACACTTTAAAATCTATTATTCGTGCATCTCAAGTGTTGTGCCTCAAAAAGCATTTGAAGAACTACCATTAGGTCTTTTCATCTGCATAAGAATAAGACAAAGACAAAAGTCTGCTGCCCTCCCCTGGGAGAGACAGGTTTCTGTGTGAGGATCTGGAATAACCTTTGCTGGTGGTGGAGAGGTCAGGTCAGTGAAACAGTGCTCAGGACTTGTCTCCCCCTTTGCTGGAGTTTTATGAGAATGTTGGAAAAGACAAAAATCTATGAAGAGCCACCAATTTTTCCATGTATTTATTTTGTCAGTTCATTTCTATTAATAACCCAACTTGAAAGTTTCCTTCTCACTCTTCCATTGGTATTGTGCCTATTTATAGAGTCTGACATTTTACAAACTCAATTTTATTTCCATCAACTCATTGGTCGTTCACACATAAAAAAATTGAACCTTAAAAAGTTGACAGATGTGTCTAAATCACAGTGATAATTATCAGAGATGATGGCAAGACCTTTGTCTTCCCATTCCAAGTCCAATGCTCTTTCCATCTGTGCACCACTCAGCCTTTCCACAGGAAAAAGCGGGTAAAGACATGTATTGCATTATTAGCTTCCATATTCTAGGGCTGGGTGTCAGAAAAATAAGTACACATGGTCAGTCTTTGGGGACATCTCCTCCCTTCTATCTTCCCCCTCACTTTCCCCTAGCCACCATGTGGGGATCTCTCACAAGCTGGCCACTGGCTACCCAACCCCACCTCCTCTCCAAGACACAGCCAGCAAGTTTCCATCTTTCTGGCCTTTTTCTAAACCCCCTGCTTTGATGGAATTGATCTGCCCTGAGTCCTGTCTTATGGGGAGTGAGGGCCAGGGGCAGGAAGGAATGAGAAAGGGATGCACATTTATTGTGTGCCAAGCACCAGTACTGGCATTATACATGTTATCATGTTTAGCCTGCAAGCAATCCTCTAAGGTGGTGAAACCCAACTTCTTTTTCCTGATGAGGAAATAGACCCAGAGAAGTTAAGTAAAACTGGAATTTAACTCCGTCTGCCTGGCCTGCAGTTTCCCAAATTACATGATCTTCTTATCTCCAGGTCACGCAGGGCTCCCTCCTTCTGGAACACCCTTCCCTCCCTTGTTTACTGGGTTAACTGCTATTCACTCACGGTCCTGGCTTTGGCATCATTCCCTCAGGGGTTCCCTGTGTATTTCCACAGTACTCTGCACTTCACCTTTCAGAGCATGTGATTAATGCCTTTTCTGTCTCCAATGGACAACTGGAAGGAAGGAAGGAATGATGTCTCATTCATTCCTGTAGCCCCAGTGCCTAGGGCCTGGCACGTAGCAGGCGTTATGTTTTAATAGCAGAAAACGCCTGAGCCCCTGAAATAACAACTGTGTTATTGCAACTTGGGCAATACTGAAGCTAAGACTCTTTGCTTCTCTGAAAAATGGGGATAATAATAGTACCTATCTGATAGAATAAAATTGTTGTAAGGGTTAAATGAGAAAGTAAATGTAAAGTTCTTAGCACAGTATCGGTACATAATAAGTGTTTACTAAACTTACCAAGTATTCTTCTTCTTCTTCTCTGTTGGCCGTCTCTCAAATGGCTTGGCTTATGATTCTTTTGCTCCCTGTTGGATCTCCTCTGGATACCCTACCCTTCTTTTTGGGCTGGCTCCCACATCATCAAGATCTGACCTATGCACAGAGGAACTAGGACATCACCATCCTAGTTCTGTACTCGGTAATTTTATTATTGCAACCCTACCTTTAGTTTCTTTGTCTTTATAATACTTCCTCATGATAACACAACTCAAAGACCTATTTCTTCATCATCTACTCATTCATAGACCAAATTTACTCATATTATATTTACATAATTAGAATAGTCAACGAAAAGCCATATGCTTAACCTACTGAATTTATTTTGTCAGGGTCAGCCATCAGTCCAGTCAGTCAAGATTAGATTCTGACACTTCCACACTATGTTGTGCCTTGCCCATCTCTTTCAGGCTGTCTACATACTTGGCCCGTTTGCCTTTTCTATATTTATCCAAATTACAAATAATGTTATTGAGAAGGACAAAAGCAGAGTCACTTTATACTAAATTTTAGGATTTTCCTCAGGTTAGCATTCTGGAGACAGTACAGGTACATACTCATCTAATTCTAATATAATTCCCTCTACCTTAGCTACAAATATGGCCACTTTTGACCGCTCTTTCCCACTTGCTAATTGGGTTAGGAGCCCCTCCTGAGTGTCTCCTGGGGTCTGACTTATCACGCCATGTTGTTGCTGCCTGGTTACCTATCTGTGCTCGCATGCCTGCCTTGGGGACGAGACTGAGTGCTGCTCTCTGCTGTCTCCCTAGGGCCTGGCACACGGCACTTCATCACATATTTATTGAATGTTAAATGAATGAGCAATTTCGTTTAGTGCCTAACTGACATCAAGAAACACATTTCCATTGAGGGTCTTCTAATCTGCCAATCGGCCGGTTGAACAGCAAAGAAGATGAAGTCGCTCTGCACAGCTAGTTTTTGGTAGGCACTTGTAGGCTCCTGATGTCTTCTGCTGTTCTGAGTCCAGCAGCCATGGTTTTCACAATCTTTTCTAGAATTTTGCATTTGTGACCCTTATAGAAAATCACTGTGGGAGTTGACATCCTGTTACACAATGTGCTTGAACAATTTATTTACTCCAGTTGAATAAAGGTTAATTTTTATTTTATCTCTCAATTATCAGGCACATAAATTCCAGGTGATTCATATCATGTTAAAGTCCAGAGACAGACTTCTAATTCTGCCACTATTTCCAACAATGGGTCATGTTACCTCTGCTGAAAAGAACTGATTAGATTCTTCCTGGATCAATGTAAGGCTACCCGAACAAGGAGACTGGGAGATTCCCAGGATTCCATTAAGGAGATTTTCCTGGGGGCAATGCCCTGTGGCTCACTTCTATTTCCAAGAATATAAAAGAGTGTATGGCCCCAAGCAGATAAACTCCTCATGCTCCTTCCCTCCTCCTTACCCAACTCTCTTATATTTCCTATCTCAAGGCACCAGCACGACCAACCAAGCCAGGGACAGGGGAGTCACCCAGGTTCCTTCTAGTCAGTCCCAAAATCTAGTGGTTTATCCTCCCCAATACTACTCACATACAATGATGTGCTGGTAAATGTTTAATAAGCAACTCTCTGAGGGAAAAAAACAGCAGCTCTGACTGGTAGTGTTTGCCAATTGCCACGGTGTAAATCTCCCAACTGCAAGCTGAATTTCAAAATTATAAATCTGATCATGTCACTCCTCTGTTTAAAAATTTTCAATGACTTCATAACTTTCAAGATAAATTTCTTACCGTGATACACTTTCCACCACTAATAATCACATTTATTCATTCAAAGCTTTATTTACTCGTCCAACAAATTCAATAATTAGTGAATAATTATCATGTTCTAGGTCCTGTCCTAGATGCTTAGGATCTGTGTAATAAAAGACAATTTCTTCTCTAGAAGGGCTTAGAGTTGAGCAGAGAGAGACAGACACATAATATGTAGTTGCTGCAGGGGTTGAAATAAAAGCACATTTAATGGGGTCCCTGCAGGGTGTTGCTCTCAGTCTCTGCAAAGTTCTTCACCTGCCTCCTGCGTGGCTAGGCTATCGGCACATATCCATAGGAGCCCTGCTGCTGGTTATTTGAATTCATTTGCACATGTCTTTTTCTATTCCCAAAATGTTTATCATCTTCTTTCACCTAATGAACTTAAAAAGTCCTCTTAAATGTCACCTGTAGAAGTCCTTGGCTTGCCCCTGGCTCCCATAGTATCCAAGTACAGTTCATCATTGCTTAACACCTCGCCCTGCGGTAGCCAATTTTCTTATCCCTCTCACTAGACTATGAGCTTGTCCCTGATTTTATTCCTAGACACAGAGTGGACACCAAGTAAATGCATAAAAATAAGTGAATGAAATAATTAGTCACTTAATGATTGGTAACGTCTCTGGAAAAATGTCACCCTTACTCCTCTAACTCTGAACTGATTGTGGCTCAACTAGGGTAACGAAGGGTCTTGCTTTACAAGAGCAATAAAGAGGAAGCTTCTCTGACACTCCCAAGAGGCCTGGGCAGTGTCTTCTTTTGTGAGCAGGACTGTAGCAGCCCTTCTCAGCCACGACAGAAAAGAGTGGAATCGAGGTTTGAAACTGAGCCTCCCCGACACCGGATGGGATGGCCAAAGATGCACTCTTTGTAGGCTTGGGTGTTATAAACAAGTGTTTAAGACATTTATAGCAAAGTGATTATTTTTAAAAGCATGGGATTTATTTTAAGAGCCATTTGAGAGTTGCTCTGTGTGTGGAAAACCTCCTGAAAACAATTTCATCTGACACCATGGATTTATCTTGTTGAGTAATTTCCTTTGGGTTTGGAAAACACAGATGTGATTCTGGAGTCCTAGAGAAAGCCAGCTACTGCAAGGATCACCTCTCCTTATTCACTAAGGTATTTGGACAAGCCAAGTCGGGCAGGTCCTGGGAGCTGTGGCCACCTCCTCTTTCTCCCTGGGGACTCGAGTGTGTGTGTGTATGTGTGTGTGTGTGTGTGTGTGTGTGCAGGGTGCTGTATAAAGCAGATGGGACACCAGCAGGGGCTTCACTGGGAAACTAAACAGATTCCTCCCTCCATCTGCTTCCCTTAGCAATCAGCTTGCCCAAAGCCCAGTGAAGCAGCAGCAGTGAGTCAGTCCTCTGCACAGTTGGCTGGCATTTGGGGCCGGTGTATGTGCATGTGTGTGTGTGTGTGTGCGCGCGTGCACGGGGCAGGGGGTGGAGTGGTCTTGGGGTGGTGAGAGCATCATGTTCAGAGATCAGGACAGACCCGGGTTGGCTTCCCTGTGTGTCACTTACAAGCTGTGTGACTCAGAGCAAGCTAGTTAACCTGCATAATCTCTTGGCCTTACCTGTAAACTGGAAGTAACATTGATGTCCACCTCCTGGGGCTGTTAGGAAGCTGGAACAAGATCATGCAGGTAAAGCACTTATTCTTTTGCTTGGCTCAGAGGAAGAAATCCAAACTCTGAGTGTCCCTGGACAACTGCAGGAGTGTTCAAATCGATCTCCTTTTGTTCTTGTCCCCTTATAACTCTTTCCCACAAAGCAACCAGAATGACCTTTAAAAATGTAAAGCATGTCATGTCACTTTCCAAGGGCTTCCCCTGGCTCTGCCCTCCTGTCCTACTCCCGTGTTCCCACGTGATACCCCAGTGGATGATTCATTTTGCAAACGCTCCCAATTCTGTCCAGTCCCCAGAATCCGGGCCTGGCCTGCTCCACCCTTGATCTCCGTGAGGCTGGCTCCTTCCCGAGAGATGCCTCCACACCCAAAGAAGCTCCCTCCGGCATAGTCCCTTATACCTGTTTTATTTTCATCACTCTCTGAAAATACCATGTTGATTTATTATTTCTCCTATGTCGTATGTGTCCTGCCCTAGCCCGCGGGCGCCCCCTTTCCCTCCCTGAGCATACAAGTCCCTAAGGGGTTCTTGTGTCTTTTTCACACCTGTGTCCTTGTGCAGTGCTTGGCACATGGTAGGTACTTGGCGAATGGTAGGCTGGAGTGCAATGGCACAATCATAGCTCACTGTAGCCTTGAACTCCTGGGCTCAAACGATCCTCTTTCCTTAGACTCCTGAGTAGGTAGGACTACTGGTGCTCACTCCATGCCAGGCTAAATTTTTGTAATTTTTATTTTTTAGAGATGGAGTGTCACTATGATGCCCAGACTGGCTGCATCTCAGCCTCCTGAGTAGCTGGGATAACAGGTGTGAGCCACTGTTCCTGGCTCTCGCTTTTTTCTTATATTAAAATACTTATGATCATCAAAGTATGTTAAAACTATTGAGTAAAAATTTGATGAGAAAAGATTATTTGTACAATCTCGAAATATCTCCCCACAAATTACAAAAGGAAAAGTAGTAACTTTACTACTGGGGAAAGCTGGAGAAAGTGGGGAAAGCTGGCTGACAGTATCTTAACCAAGGGATCAACATTACCATCAATCATAATAGGACATTTTTATCCTCCTGATTTAAGGCACTGAGAAGAGGACACAATATTACTTATGTAAAAGTCTTGCCAAGCGTACATAACTTGAATTTAACTGTGAGAAAATATGAGGCAAACCAAAATTAAGAGACATCTATAAAACAACTAGTCTGTGCTCTTTAAAAAATCTAAAAAGACTTGCCAACTCTGCATTATGTTATCCTGGATTAGATTCTGAACCGGAAAAAAAATTGAGATAAAAGACATTATTGGAACAATTGGCAAAATTTGAAGATGGAATGTAGGCTATATAATAAAACTCTATCAATATTAGTGTTCCTGATTTTTATAATTGATTTGTGGTTGTGAAAGTAATGCTTTTATGCTTAGGAATACACACTGAAATATTCAGGGATCAATGCAACTTATTCCCAAGTGGTTCAGAAAGGTATAATTGGAGATTGTGTGTATATATATATGTGTGTGTGTGTTTATATATGTGTGTGGATGTGCATGTGTGTATGAGAGAGAATGTATATATGTATTTTATGTATGCATGTGTGTGTGTTTGTGTATGACAAAGTGAGAGAGAGAATGCTAATGCAAATGTAGTACAATGTTAATTATTGGTACATCTGTTTTCTTGTAGTTTCTCTATAGATTTGAAATTATTTCAAAATGAAATGTTAAAAATTCTTTCTGCCTCAAAAACATATGAAGTAAAATTTATCATTCATTTTCTTTATGGTTTCTGGTTCTCATGCCTTGCTTAGAAAGGCCTTGTTTATCTCAAGATCATAAGAATATTCACTTATGTTTTCTTTCTATGGTCTCATTTTTCACATTGAAATCTTTGATCTAGCTGGAATTTTGATATTGGTGTGGAAAATGATCTAGATTTTTTTCCCCCTTAAATTCCTAGCCAATTTTCTGATTTTTCTTCACCAGTGTCCAAGTATATATTTATCATATACTAAAATTCCATACATAAGTATGGGTATATATACATATATATGCTATTTCTGTGGATATCCCAGGCTTGTTTGTGTTCCTTTGATGTGTCCATTCATGTGTCTCTCTGTACTTATTTACTCTGCATAATTTTTCTGGCCATTCTTGTGTTTTTCTTCTTCCAGATGAATTTCAAAACACTTGAACTTTTAGATTATTTGATTTTAGGTAGCACACAAACCAATTCAAAAGGGTTTTATAGGTGTATACAGTTTGCCATGTAATTGGAGTAAAAGTAGCACAACCAGGCACAGTAAGGGTAAAAAATAAGCAGGATCTGGGAAAACGTAGCATAAATATTTATAGACTATTACTCCAGTCCTCTGCCTTAGCTATTGTAGGACTTAATTTTGGCCATCAGCTTTAAAGTCTATTAGTTCAAATTCTTGGAAGAAATAACTGAATGGGTCACTGGCCAACCATCAATTGGTTCTCTTGACTCGGGTGGCTGTCGGGGTTACAAATATGGCTGCTAGGCACTGTCTCCTGTTTGGGGAAATTTTAGAAAATGAATATGTGGGTTCGGCAAACTTCCTAAATAATGTCTAATTAGATTTTTGCAATATTGAGTCTTGCAGTCTAAGAACAATGTAGGTCTCTCCATTTACTTAAATCTCTTCTTGAGCTCCTTCGTAGAGGTTTTTAGTTAAAAAATTGTCCCTAAATACATAGTTAGATATTTTATGCTTTTCGTTATTTTGAATGGAATCTTTTTTTCCCATTATATTTATCTGAATGACTGAATGGTTATCATTATAAACAGCAAGTAGTTTCATATTTAATTTTAACAAACTACATTATTTAATTTTCTGATTGTCAGTTGTCTTGAGTTTGCTAGATGTAGAGTCATGTTATCTGCAAATAAAGATATTTCTGTCTTCTTTATACATATATATCCACATATTTTATGATATAAAAATTCTAACATATTTATGATAATCAGAAAAAACTAATACATTTATTTTCATTTTGTAAACCAAAGAAAGGACAGAAGTATTGTGCTACATTTTGGGAATTCTAACAAACATGTGAAACAAGATATTAAACTTCCTGTTGAACTTAACTGGAAATAATTTGTCCAACCAACAAATTAACTATATATTCATCCCCCCATCCATTCAACCATCCATCTGTGCAATAAATTTTTACCTTTTACCTTTTTTATGCCATAGATCTTTGTGGATACAATAAGAAAGACACAGTCCTTGCCCTTAAAGACTTGTCAATGTTTTTTTGCCATTGGTTGTTCTGAAATCTTCATGGTTCTCAAGATTTTCAATTTGCCTTCGCAGCTCAGGGGGCCAACAGCACTCTGGAGAACCCGGCCCTGGATACGAGCCTGTTGGAGGAGTTCCTGGGCAATGACTTTGATTTGGGGGCCTTGTAAGTAATGAGAGCACTGCTCTCCATTTGATGTTTTAAAAATTATGAAATAATTAAATGCCCTAGGAAGTGTTCCCTCCTCTTTAGTTTTCCAAAAGAACTTGGGCAGAATTGGTATTATTTCTTCTATGAATTTTTGACAAATTTCACTGTGAAGCCACCTGGTCCTGGAGTTTTCTTTGTGGGAAGTTCCACCTGCTCCTCACCTTCATTCCCAAATTTAGTTTCTTTCTTTCTTTTTTTCCAAATTTAGTTTTTTTAATAGATATAGAGCTACTCAGGTTATCTACTGGTAGTTACTGGCTTAGGTAGTTTGTGTCTTTTTTTCTTGATCAATCTGGCAAGAGGTTTATCAGTTTTCTTAACTTTTAAAAGAATCAGCTTTTGGTTAAATTTGTATATTTTTTGTTTGTTTTCTGTCTCATTGATTTCTGCTCTTACTTTCTGATTTATTATAGCAACTGCACTTTTCTTTTTCTATTTTTTAACTTATATATAGTAAAATTCATGTTTATGTATAAATACATGTTTATGTATGTGAGTTTTGACAAATTTATAGAATCACATAACCACTACTATAATTGTGATACACAACACTTTCCTCACCTGAAGAATTCCCCTTATGCTGCCCATCTGTGGTCAAACCCACCACCCACCCCTAACCCCTGGTAACCACTGATCTGTTCTTTGTCCCTGTAGTTTTGCTTTTTCCAGAATGTCACATAAATTAATCTATATAGTATAAACCTTTTGAGTCTGCCTTCTTTCACTTAGCGTAATGTCTTTGATTAATATTTAATTCTTTTTTATTTCTGAGAAAGATGCTTTTGAATGGTTATAACATAGTTTGTTTATCCATTCACCCATTCAAGGACATTTGAATTATTTCCATTTTTTTGAAAATTATGAATAATGCTTCTATAAATATTCATGTACATGTTTTTGTGTGATTACATTTTTAATTTCTCTATGGTAAACACTTAAGACAAAGGCTGCTGGGTCATGTTGTAAGTATAAGCTTAGCTGTAAAAATCACCAAATTTTCTGGAGTGGCTGCACTGTTTTATATTACCACTAGCAATGTATGAGATATTCAGTTGCTTCTCTTCATCAGCAGTTCTTGATATTATGAGTTTTTAAATAACTTTATTATAGTGATGTCTTATCTTTTAATGTGCATTTTTCTAATGACTAATGATGTTGAACATCATTTCATGTGCTTGTTTGCCATTCATACGTTTTCTTTGGTGGCGTGCCTATTCAGATCTTTTGCCTATTTTAAGAAATTGGGTTTATTTTCTTATTTTTGAGTTTAGAAAAATTTTTTAATATACTGAATGTAAGAACTTGGTTAGATGTGAATATTTGCTCCCAGTTTGTAACTTATGTTTTTATTCTTGTAACAGTGTCTTTCTCAGAACCAAAGTTTTAATTTTGATGAGTTCCAATTTATTAAATTTTTCTTATATGGCTTGTGCTTATAGCTAAGAAATATAGGTTTTGTCTAGCCCATAGTTGATGTCACCACATTTCATTCTCATAACAACTTTGCCAAGTAGGTATATTACCCACATTTCACAGATGAGAAGGCTGAGGTGCAGAGAGGTTAAATAGCTCTCATAGGTCTGTAAGTGGCAAAACTGAGATTAAAGTTGGCCTGCCTCTGGAACCCATGCCGTTCCTTCTAAATGAAACTTGTAGATTAACTGATACTTTAGGGGATGTTTTGGAGTAATGCGAAGCTCGGGGAACTATATTAAATGCATCTAAAATTATCTACTAAAAGGTGTGACTCAGAATAAATCTGAGCCATAGTTTGTAAAGATTTCAGAGTTCATGGTCATTAAAGAAAAGTCCTGTGATCAGATAACCTGTCATTATTTGATAAAAAAATGCTCAGCCGTGTGCAATTAAGTGGAGCTGCCATAAAAATCTGAGCAAGAACAAGCAGAAACAGGTCCAGTCCATGACCGCAGGGACGCTGGGCTGGTTCAATGATCATTACATCAGTACAACCTGTTCAAATACTCCAAGTTTGGAGTAGTTCTAAATACCAGGCTCTTTGTGCAGGTTAGGAGCATTTCTCACAATAGCCCTGGGACGCAGGTTTTCTTGCCTGGGGTGGTAGAGCTGGGATTCAGGCCTGAGTTTACTACAAACCATGAGGTACTTCCCCTCTACAACGTTGCTTACCAACTGTGCTTTTAAAAATGTCAATGACGACTGTTTATCTAAATGATTTAAGAGATCACCAGGCTGCAACATTGCTGAGAGCTAGTTTGAATCTCAAAGGCAGATTTTCAGATCTCAAATATATAAAAAGATGGACTTTTTTGCCTCGTAAAAAATGATTTCTTTAAATGCTCTCTGGGAAACTTGTCCATGAGATGCTGTGGGGGAAAAAAATTAAAAGTTCCACGATCAGTAAGTAAACTTGTGACTCACTGGCTTAAATAACGTTAAATGAGTGTCTTTTCTGCAAGACTTCTCAGAGCCTTTGATGTACTAAGGTACAACTGGGGAAGGGAAATGGTATGCAGTGTTCTTCAGACTTATGTGGCCATGGGTCCCTTCTGGGAGGCACACACTCATGCATGAGCGTTGGGATATGCTGCTCAGGACTTTCTCATCTTTTTGTGTGAACGTAACTGGTATGCGGGGCTGGGGGGTAGTCTTGTCAGCATGTGAAGTGTTCCAAAAACTGTCCTTAACCCTGTATTTCCTTGTGTGGTAGAGTCCAGGACTGCTGTTGCCTAGGAGGAGCAGGCTGAGGTCCTCTCTGTTTTCCTAGGTTAGCCAGCCAGCTGCCTACTAGGTACACCGGTGAGCTGTGGTGTGGGACAGACTGGGAAATGTCCAGGCATGGAATGCTGCTTGGAGAGAGGGAGCGAGAGGTTTAGGGAACAGCATAAACCTTACAGGCTGCAGAGAAAAAGGACAAGAAGTGTGTGTGTGTGTGTGTGTGTGTGTGTGTGTGTGTGTGTGTAGAGGAGGGAAGGCTCTGGAAAACAGACTAGTGAATCTTCAAAACAGGCTTTGTTTCCTTGAAAGACGCCCAGAGGTTCACCTGCTTCCTTCCTTTACTCAAGATGTGGTCCAGGGAGGCATGGCGTTGGGATCACCTGGGAGCTAGAAATGGTAGCGTCTCAGGCCCCGCCCCCAAAAGGCTGAATCAGAATCTCCATTTTTTACAGGATTCTGTTGGGTTCATGTGCACTTGACAGTCTGAGAAGCCCTGCTTTAGGTCACATACACATGCTTCTTTCCTTACGACCTCCCAAGTCCGAGGCCACATAAGTAATAGAGTTTGGTTTGAGTAAGCATGCTCAGTGGAGGTAGATGTTACAATGAGCTGCAGGCTGGCCTCGGGGTCCTGCATGTTGGGTAAGAGGGAAGCTGCTGGAAGCACTGGTGTCTGAGTAGGTGACTCTACAGGAGGGGGCCTTAGGGACGCATTACATCTGTGAAAGAATCAACTATAGGTTTCATTTTATTTCATTCCAATGGTTGAGCTTAAGCATCTACTATACTGGGTTTTACTTGGGACCTGGTTTATTGGGGTTGGATGACAAGATGAGTTAGGAGTCAATTACCAGCTGCATGCTTGGTTCTGCCATGAGCAGAGTGGGGCTGATAAGCTTGTTACTGTGAAG
Organism: Mirza zaza; assembly: GCA_008750895.1. Taxonomy (NCBI): domain Eukaryota; kingdom Metazoa; phylum Chordata; class Mammalia; order Primates; family Cheirogaleidae; genus Mirza; species Mirza zaza. The sequence goes on from VSMD01122647.1 coordinate 17,079, forward strand.
TTGTGGAAGGGAGTGAGGTAGCACATGTCGTTCTGTGATAAGAGCTCATTAACTGTGGTTTCCATTCATCGACTGGTTTGACTTCTGGGTTCAAACTGATGTAGAGAGAAAGACCAGGCTAGAGCATTAGCCGATACTCCTTGATTCTAAGGATATTTGTGCAAAATGAAATAACCTCTGATAATTAATGTGATTAGGATGGTCTGTATTTAAAACACCCAGTTCTTTAAAGGATACACTCTGGTGGCCACCTGGCTCTAGCTAACTAATAGCCAGATGATAATCTTTGGTACATTGTTTAACCTCATCAGGCGTTGGTTTCATTGCCTGTGGCTTAGGGTCAATAACAGTACCTTTTCATAGGAGCGTTGTAGAGATTAGATGGGACAACACAGGCAAAGGGTTAGCCTGGCACCTGGCCCAGAGCAGTTTCTCAGAGAAAGTTCTCTGCGTCTAAAGCAGCAGGGGAGAGGTGCCAGAGGGTCGGGGTCCTCGCAGTTTCCGACATGGAGCTGGAGGGGAGGAGTGGCATCTTCCTTGCCTTGTTTCTCGCTGTCCTATCATGAAAAGGTTTTTCTGGGCTACCTTATCCTCCGACAACATTTCTGCCAGGGCCCCTTCCCATCCCACCTTCCAGGCGGTGGGCGCAAACCCTGGCCAAGCTTGACCAAGTATTTATTGAGCACCTACCACTCTTTCACCACTGGGGCGCTACGTACATAGCACATGTGTACACACACACACTCACAGAGTAGTAAGACATGTTCTTAGTGTGAAAGTCCCTGCGAGAAGATAAACCATACACATGAAAAATTAGAGGGAATATCTTCAATAACAACCATTTATATAGCGTGGGGGATGGGATGTAACAATGAACAAAACGGACGAAATCCCTGTGAATAGCTCACCAAGGGCAGTGTGGTGGGAGCAGTCTGCCCTGGCAAGGCCCCCAGGCACTTTTCTGGGAATTGGTGATGCAGGGTGACAATCAAAGCAGACTGACTCTTCGTAGGCTTAAGTATTGTTTTTAAATTCTCCGCAGACAATCCATTTCCTTATTGCCTGCTCCTGCAGTGGGCGGGTCCCATCCCCCCACCCTCCTACTGCACCCCTGTCATGCCACTCCAGTGGGGAGAGCAAGACAGGGCAGGGAGTCTAAGGTCACTGAGTAAGATGAAGACAAGTAAGAGTGAGGTAAGGAGGGAGAAGTTGAGGGTGGGGGAAGCCACCATTTTAAACTGGGTGGTCAGGAGAGACCTCTCTTGATACATGAATTTATACACACAGCACATTGATAGCCACATGTAATTTACAACAGTCTTTCATACTTGTTAAGCACCAACTGTGTACCAGGCGCTATGCTGAGCTGAGCTCGCTGTGAGGTGCAGCCGCGCTTTGCAGAAGGGGCGGTTGGCGTGCGAAGTCACCAGGGGAGTCGTTGGAGAAAACTGGAGATTGGACTGTTGAATTGTCAGTATCCTACCTGGATATTCACGTGAAGACCTTCACGCGGTGGGTGTGTCCTGCACAGTGCCTCGTAGAGTCACGAGCATAGTAGGCACTCAATGTATACTTGATCGTATCACCTGGTTGTGATGTGAAAGAAATATGGGCTGCTTTGGGGACAGTGTGCCGATGTCATGGAGGTATATAAAACCTCAGCCAGCTGGAGGGTAGAGTCTATTTTGTAGGCCTCCTTTTTTGGTTTGTGTAGCATCCAACCCGTAGGGGATTGTGTTTCTCTATTCATCCTCCAAAATACAAGTTGTATGATTGAGAGGAAGGGGGTTAGAAAGCAAATTATTCTATTTTTTACCTGCTGCTAAGAATCTCTTGATCGTCACAACTTTCTCCTACCATAGCTAGAGACAGAGTTGGCCACTCAAGGTGTGACCCATGGTGTCTTTTGCTCTCTTGTGTCTGTCCACTTTATGGAAATGCCTTTGACATATAGACAAGTTCAGAGCACAAGGCCAAAAATGGTTAAATGTGCATTGCTGGGATTCCTGACATGGCGATTGTGAGTAGAGAGAAGTTTAGAAGTGCAGAACCAATCCCAAACAGTGTTTTCCTTGACGCGTTAATCATTGCCCTTATTTAAACAATTTGCTTGGTTTTGAGGATAGCTATCATTAATTCTTTCCTCAAATTCTCTGAACTGCAAAATTCCTCTAAATATATGTAAATGCATTGAGCATGGAAGGGTATATAATACAGTGAAATAAAGTAGTAGCTGTGGTGAATTTTGGAAGGGGGAGTAAATTATAAGGAAAGCATTTAAAATTTTAAAAGCTTCATTTTAAAACCACCAACACATATTGCTGTCATTTTACCCAGGGACTTTTGGTTCTCCATAAGGGGACTGCTGGATGGAGCATGTATTCCTGTTTACAATATGCCATGCCATATTTCTCCAGTAAATTGACAATTTGCTTGTGATTATCAGTTTTTATTAACATTATTTAATTCAGTGACACCTCTATTGTAAGGGTAAGTAAATAACTGTCTAGGGCCTTGAATGTGAAACTGTGAGATCTCAGAGTCAATTACATTTAATTTGTAACTAAAAATGTGTAGATGATACATGTGCAGAATTTAAGAAGTTGAATGATACGTATATATGGCATATAATAGAGCATTGCTAGCAATTCCCTGCCCTACTTCTTCCCTTGCCTTTGACTTTGGCTTTCCCAAAGGTAGTCACTTTCCAACTCCTGTTATAGGTAGATATTTCTACTGTCCTATATCTCAATGATGTTTTTATATTGCTTTCTTGCTTTATATATCTAAAGAACTTAGTATCATCTAAGAGGATTTAATTTTCTTACACCACATCCTACATTCACTTCTACCCCCAGCCTCCCAATGCCATAAAGTTGTATAAGGGTTTTTAGTTAGGTCAATATCCAGGGCTTACATTATCATCACTAAGTGTTCATATGTAATTTACTATGATGATGTTTTCTTTCTTTTTGTTTTTCTTGAATCACTGCCTTGTTTTCACATTTTGCTTGGCTGATGCAGCTATCATTAATTTCTTCCTCAAAGTCTCTGAAAAGAGCTGAAAATTTGTCCCAATATGAAAACACATCAGTTTTTTTTCCTTTTAAAGACTTTCCTCAGATGATCTATGTCTTTACTAACTTTATGGTTCTTCAATTTGTCCTATCAGTTGATGAAAGATTGTTAAAATCTTCAACTGTGTGATTGTCCAATTGTCTATGCCTTCTTTTAGTTCCACCAATTTTTGCTTTATGTATTTTGAAGCTCTGTTATTAGGCATATAAACAATCATGTTTGTTATGCTTTCCTAATAAAAAGGACACTTTTATTATTATGAAATGAGCTTCTTTACCACAAAGTACTCTAAAGTTTATTTTAGCTGTTATTCATGAAAACATTTCTCCCTTCTTTATAGACATTTTTCTCGCCATTAACTTTCAGCTTATCTGAGTCTTCATATTTGGAGTGTTTTTTGCAGACAACATACAGCTGGGTGTTTTTTTTTTTCCTAATTCTTTTTTTTATTAAGTCTTTTTTTTTAAATTTCAGCATATTATGGGGGTACCAATGTTAAGGTTACGTATATCGCCCATGTCCCTCCTTCCCCTCGAGTCAGAGCTTCAAGCATGACCATCCCCCAAACATTGCACATCTCACTCATTGTGTTTGTATATACCCACCCCCTCCTCCCCTCTCCCACCTGCCCGACACCCGACAAATGTGACTCCTATATGTCCACTGAGTGTTGATCTGTTAATACAAATTTGCTGGTGAGCACATGTGGTACTTGTTTTTCTATTCTTGAGATACCTCACTTAGTAGAATGAGTTCCAGCTCTATCCAGGAATATACAAGAGGTGCTATATCACCATTGTTTCTTAAAGCTGAATAGTACTCCATGGTATACATATACCACATTTTATTAATCCACTCATGAATTGATGGGCACTTGGGTTGTTTCCATAGGTTTGCAATTGTGAATTGTGCTGCTATAAACATTCGAGTGCAGGTGTCTTTTTCATAAAGTGACTTTTGATCTTTTGGGTCGAAGCCCAGTAGTGGAATTGCTGGATCAAATGGTAGATCTACTTGTATCACTTTAAGGTATCTCCATATTGCTTTCCACAGAGGTTGAACTAGTTTGCAGTCCCACCAGCAGTGTAGGAGTGTTCCTATCTCTCTGCATCCACACCAACATTTATTGTTTGGGGACTTTTTGATAAAGGCCATTCTTATTGGAGATAGGTGATATCTCATTGCAGTTTTGATTTGCATTTGCCTGATGATTAAAGATGTTGAGCATTTTTTCATATGTTTGTTGGCTATTATTCTGTCTTCTTTTGAGAAGTTTCTGTTCATGTCCTTTGCCCATTTTTTGATAGGGTTGTTTGATTTTTTTTTTGCTAATTTTCTTGAGTTCTAAATAGATTCTAGTTATCAGCCCTTTATCAGATGTGTAGCTTGCAAAAATTTTCTCCCATTCTGTGGGTTGTCTGTTTGCTGTCTTGGCAATTTCTTTGGTTGTGCAGAAGCTTTTTAATTTGATCAGGTCCCATTTATTTATTTTTGTTGCTGCTGTGATTGCCTTTGGGGTCTTCTTCATAAATTCTTTGCCTAGGCCAATGTCTAGAAGAGTATTTCCAATGTTTTCCACTAGAATTCTAATAGTTTCACACCTAAGGTTCAAGTCTGTTACCAAGCATGAGTTGATTTTTATGAGAGGTGAAAGGTGTGGGTCTTGTTTCAGTCTTCTACATGTGGCTATCCAGTTTTCCCAGCACCATTTATTGAATAAGGATTCTCTTCCCCAGTGTATGTTTTTGTCTGCTTTGTCAAAGATTAGTTGGCTATATGAGGATGGTTTTCTATCTGGGTTCTCTGTTCTGTTCCACTGGTCAATGTCCCTGTTCTTGTGCCAGTCCCAAGCTGTTTTAATGACTATAGCCTTGTAGTATAGTTTGAAGTCTGGTAAATTGATACCTCCTATTTTGTTCTTATTGCCTAGGATTGATTTTGCTATTTGGGGTCTTCTCTGTTCCGTACAAAGGGTAAAATTATTTTTTCTATATCTGTGAAAAATGATGATGGTATTTTAATAGGGATTGCATTGACTCTGTAGGTCACTTTGGGTAGTATAGACATTTTAACAATGTATTTTCTGCCAACCCATGAGCATGGTATATTTTGCTATCTGTCTACATCCTCTGCTATTTCCTTCTTCAGTGTTTCATAGTTCTCCCTGTAGAGGTCTTTTACCTCCTTAGTTAAATATATTCCTAGGTACTTTATTTTATTTGTTGTTATTTTGAAGGCAATTGAGTCTTTGATTTGGTCCTCACTTGTACTGTTGTTGGCATATATGAATGCCTCTGATTTCTGTGTATTGATTTTGTATCCTGAGACTTTACCAAATTCATTTATCAGATCAAGGAGTCTCTTGGTTGAATCCTTGGGGTTTTCTAGGTATAATATCATGTCATCAGCAAAGAGTGAGAGTTTGATCTCTTCTGCTCCCATTTGGATGCCCTTAATTCCGCTCTCTTGTCTGATTGCTGTAGCAAGGACTTCCAGCACTATGTTGAATAGAAGTAGAGATAGTGGGTAACCTTGTCTTGTTCCAGTTCTAAGTGGGAATGCTTTCAATTTTTCCCCATGCAGTATGATATTGGCTGTGGGTTTGTCATATATGGCTTGTATCATTTTTAGGTAAGCCCTGTCTATGCCTATTTTGTTGAGCATTCTTATCATAAAAGGGTGTTGAATTTTGTCAAATGCTTTTTCTGCGTCTATTGAGAGGATCATATGGTCTTTGTTTTTGCTTCTGTTTATATGGTGAATTACATTTATAGATTTGCGTATGTTGTGTATGTATTCCCTGCATCCCTGGGATGAAGCCCACTTGGTTGTGATGGATTATTTTCTTGACAAACACCTGGATTCAGTTGGCTAGGATTTTATTGAGAATTTTTGCATCTATATTCATAAGGGATATTGGTCTGTAGTTTTCTTTTTTTGTTGCATCCTTTCCTGGTTTTGGTATCAGGGTTATGTTCACTTCATAAAGTGTGTTGGGGAGGATTCCATCCTTCTCAATGTTGTGGAATAATTTCTGCAGGATAGGCATTAGTTCTTCTTTGTAGATGTGGTAGAATTCATGTGTGAAACCATCTGGTCCAGGACTTTTCTTTTTAGGAAAGTTTTTTGTTGCTGTTTCAATTTCAGTACTTGATATTGGTCTGTTCAGGAATTCTTTTTCTTCCTGGTTGAGGCTAGGGAGGCTGTGTGTTTCTAAGAAATTGTCCATTTCCTCCACATTTTCCAGTTTGTGTACATAGAGGTTTTTGTAGTATTCATAAATTATATCTTGTATCTCCATGGCATCAGTTGTAATTTCTCCTTTATTGTTCCTGATGGAGTTAATTAGAGAGTTTTCTTTTCTGCCTTTCATTAGTCTAGCCAAAGGTGTGTCAATTTTGTTTAGTTTTTCAAAGAACCAACTTTTTGTTTTATTAATCTTCCATATGGTTTCCCTGTTGTCAATTTCATTTAGTTCTGATTTGATCTTGATGATTTCACTTCTTCTGCTGGGTTTGGGGTTGGTCTGTTCTTTTTCTAGCTCTTAGAGATGATTCATTAGGTTGTCTATTTGTGATCTTTTAGACTTTTGGATATAGGCAGTTATGGAAATAAACTTTGCACTCAGGACTGCTTTAGCTGTGTCCCACAGGTTTTGATAACTTGTGTCTCCTTTGTCATTTAGTTCAAAGAATCTTTTGATTTCCATCTTGATTTCCTCATTTATGAAGTGATTATTCAGCAGAAGATTGTTTAGTTTCCATGACTTTGTGTAGAAGTGAGAGTTCCTGTTAGGGTTGATTTCTACTTTTATTCCATTGTGATCTGAAAAGATACATGGTATAATTTCCATTTTTTAAAATTGTTTGAGACGTGCTTTATATCCTAGGATATGGTCAATCTTAGAGAATGACCCACGAGCTAATGAGAAGAATGTATATTCAGTGGTTTTGGGGTATAATGTCCTGTAAATGTCAGTCAGGCCCATTTGTTCTAGAGTTCTGTTTAAGTCCATTATTTCTTCGTTGATTTTCTGTTTGGAAGATCTGTCCTGTGCTGTTTGTTAGTGGGGTGTTAAAGTCTCCGACTATTATGGTGTTGTTGTTTATCCATTTGTTTAGATCCAGTAGAGTTTGCTTTATGAATCTGGGTGCACCAAGGTTGGGTGCATATATATTTAGAGCTGTTATGTCTTCTTGTTGAACTGTACCCTTCACCATTATATAGTGACCTTCTTTGTCTTTTATTACTTTTGTTGATTGAAAAACTAAGGTATCTGTAATCGGCACCACCATGCCAGCTTTCTTTTGGCTTCCATTTGCTTGACATATTGTTCTCCACCCCTTTACCTTTAGTCTAACTGCATCCTTGCAGGTTCGATGTGTTTCCTGAAGGCAACAGATACTTGGCTTGTATTTTTTTAAAAATCTCTTCTTATAATCTCTGCCTTTTAATTGGAGTGTTAAATCTTTTAACATTTAATGTAATTATTGATATTGTTGTATAGTAGTAACCCCTTATCAATGGGGGATATGTTCCAAGACCCCAGTGGATGCCTGAAATTGTGGATAGCACTGATACATACTATACATAAATTTCTTTTTCCTTCTTCACAATTTCATGGATAGAAGATTAGTTCTTATAGTAGATCTTAGCAACTTCAGCATATGATGTTTTTTCCTTTATAGCTTCTCTTTGGCATTTCTGAATTGCCAACATCACTACTCCTGAGTTTTGGGGCCATTATTAAGTAAATTAAGGGTTTCTTGAACACAAGCACTGTGATATGGTGACAGGTCTGTCTGTCTTAGGTAGGCTACTAAATGACTAAATGGTTGGTATACAGTGTGGATATGATTGAAAAGGGGATGATTCACAGTGTAATATTTCATCATGACACTCAGAATGGTGTGCAATTTAAAACTTATGAATTGTTTATTTCTGGAATTTCCATTTATTATTTTTGGACTGAAGTTGATTGTGGGTAACTGAAACCTCAGAAGGAGGGACTATTGTATTTAGGTATGCCCTTTTATTATTTGACCTTTTTGGTCCCTTCTGTTTTATATTCCTCTGTAACTCTTTTCCTGGCTTTTTTTAATTATTTGAATAATTTTTAGAATTCCATTTTATTTATTGACTAAAGTCAATAGATATACCTTAGCTATACCTTTTTGCATTATTTAACTTTTTCACAGTTAACTTAATGAGTTAATATTGCCCCATTTTATGTAAAATGTAGAAACCTTCAACTATATATTTAATAGTTCCATTTATCTCCCACTCCCACCCTTTATGCTATAGTTGTCGTGTTACACCTATGTGCATTAAAAATTCCATATAATGCATAATTTTTGCTTCAAATAGTCATCTGTATCTTAAAGAAATTAAGAGAAAAAACAATTTGCATTCAAATATATGCCATTTTTGATTCTCTTCATTCCATCCTACAGTTTCAAGTTTCTATCTGGTATTATTTCCTTTTAGCCTAAGCAACTGTCTTTAACATTTCTTGTGTATGTTTATTGATAAATTCACCTAGTTTTCTTTTATTTCAAAATGTGTTTATGTTGTTTTCATTCTTGAGGAATCTTTTCATTGGATATCAAATTCTGGCTTCCCAGTTCTGTTTCCCTCTAGCACTTTAAAGATGTTTTTGCACTGTCTTCTGGCCTCTGGGGCTTTTGATGAAAAATCAGTGATTATTTGACTAACTATGACCCTATATTAATGTGCTGTTTTTCTTTAGCTACTTTCAAAAGTTTCTCTTTATTTTTGGCTTACAGCAATTTGACTCTGATGAACGAGGTGTTGTTTTTCTCTGTATTTGTCTTCCTTGGGATTTGCTGAACTTCTTGACCCTATACATTTATATCTTTTACCAAATTTGTGAAGTTTTTTACTGTTATGCAGTTACATATTTTTTTATATCATCCTCTCCACGGGTTCATAAATCTCTTTTTCTCTCTCTTTTTAAATATTGGGTGTTTTTTTTTACTCCCTGTTCTTTAGATTGGATGATGTCACTTGATCTGCCTTCAAGTTCTGCTGTGAAGCCCACCCAGTGAATTTTTATTTTTATTTTTAGACTTTTTCCAATTCTAGAATTTCTATTTTCTTTTTTTATAGTTTCTATTTCTTTGCTGAGATTTTATATTTAAAATTTTTTTTTGCAAGCACATGTTCTTCTACTATATTCAGCTCAGTTATAATGGCTGGTTTAAGATCCTTGTCTGCTATCTGGGTGCTTTCTAGATTGGTGTTCATTGATTGTTCTTTGCCTCCAGGCCAGGCCACCTTTTCCTGGTTCTTTGTTTGTTGAGTACCTGGACATTGTGCATATCTGGATTCTTTCATATTCCTCCTAAGATTATATATACTTTTGCTTCAGCAGGCGATGACGTTGCTTAGACTCAAGCTGCAAACTCTATGTCTTGGGAAGTAGCCCATTCCTCAGTTCAGTGCTTTTTTCTTTGGCTGTGTGCAGTTAGCCCCATACATCAACGGCTCAGGAGTCAGCAAGAGACTTGGGCAGAGTTATTTACAGAATCTGGGATTCCCCCTCTCTGTATCTTTCTTTTCCAAGACTCCCTTTTTACTTTTCAGCAGCTATGTTTGCCCTCAACTCTGTTTTCTGGTTCTTGGGGCCAGAAAGACTGTGGGTTTCTAATGGATGTTTAGCTGCTCTGTGGTTTTGACTTCAACCAGCCCTCAGGCTAAATGCTGAGAGAGTAACTCACTATACAAGTGACTTCCAAGTTTCAGTACCGCTCCAGAATCTTCTTGCTTTTATCAACTTTCCAATGTCCTCTTTAGCTAATTTTTTGTTGTGCTTTTATTTTTCCTGAGTTTAGAGTGCTTATCTGTGAGAGGGTCAGGTCTAGAAGGAGTTTACCAGTCATATCAGAAGTAAAAGAGCTCCTTGTGATTCTTTTGCATCCCTTATTTATCTGGTTGTTGGTTCTCTGTCTTTAATGTGAAAGGCTTGCTGAAAATGTCTGATCCTTCGTTGTTTGCTCCTGTTTAAGAAGTTCTGTGTGCAAACTATTATTCTCAAAGGATGAATTTCTTAGTAGAGTGATCAGGCAGAGACAGGCTATTTTCCTGGTAACTTCAAATTATCATTTTCCCCCCTGAGTACATTCAGTTATCCTTGGGAACAATATTCCAATTTCTTGCTGTGGGAAATTTGCAAAGCAGAGTTGAGGAAGGGTCGCACAGTTCAGTGTTTAGATTTTTCATTAATTCTTCCATTTGTAGCCCAGCAGTTGACGCAAGGCTGTATCACAGCCTT
>VSMD01122648.1:0-69096 GCA_008750895.1 Mirza zaza
GGGGGGAGACTAAAAACCCTAAGGAACTATTGTCTTAAGAAGATATTTTATTCTGAAGCCCTGAAAGGTTATAGGGGCAGCAGAAGATGCCTGACTAGCCTCCTGCTTCTATGCTCCAGGACTGGGAAGCACCAAGGACTGAGGGGTAGAGCTGGGGTTTCTATGCACTGGAAGAAGAAAAGATCCTGGCCTTGTGTTTTCTTTTTTATGAAGTCTTTTTTTTTTAACATTTTACTATTTAGTGGTCACCTCCCAAAGTTTAGGTTCTCCATGTTGTCGTAGTTATTCCTAGAGCCATACTGGTTTTCTCACCAGCTTCTCTGAGAAAGAGAACAGAGATCCAGGGTTTAAGGGAAAAGTTTATCAACTTATAAACTTTCTTGTGAACCCAGGTGTTCTGGCACTCCAGCACCCATGTCCTAGGGGCAGCAGCTGAACAATTCCTAGGTGCTGTTCTCTGCCGAGGTCCAAGTACAGAACGTGGCTTTTACCATGATTTCTTCTTGGGAAAGGATCGGTGAGTAATGCAAAGAAGGAAGAGGAGGATTCTGGGGTGGTTTCTGAGGCCCTTTTCAGGGGTCCCAAGCATGTTCAATTTGGAGGAGAAAGCTGGACGAGGGCTTCCATAGGCCTCAACCTATGACATTGGTACCACATTCTCTGCTAGTCCATGTCCCTCTTCTTCTGGCTAACTCTGCTTGAAACTTACCTTCTTAGCCTTCATGAATTCAAGTATTACTTCATCCTCTCATTACTATTCTAATTTTGTCCAATTCCCACACCCTGCTTTTATTTATTTATTTTTTGAGATAGAGTCTCAGTTTGTTGCCCAGGCTACAGTGAGTGCCGTGGCATTAGCCTAGCTCACAGTAACCTCAAACTCTTGGGCCCAAGTGATCCTTCTGCCGCACCCTCCCAAGTAGCTGGGACTACAGGGATGCACCACCATGCCCGGCTAATTTTTTCTATATATTTTTAGTAGACCAATTAATTTCTTTCTATTTTAGTAGAGACAGGGTCTCGCTCTTGCTCAGGCTGGTTTCGAACACCTGACCTTGAGCAATCCTCCTGCCTCACCCTCCCAGAGTGCTAGGATTACAGGCGTGAGCCACCGCGCCCGGCCCACACCCTGCTTTTAACTTCATGCATAGAACTTTTTCTCCAGCTGTAAAATATGTAAGCTGATTTCCTATTTATGTTTTCTGAGTTTGTCTTTGCCAATAATTCTGGATTTTTTTCCCTAAAAGGCAGGACTTCATCCCCTAGCTAACAGATGTGTCACCCAGGTGATTGATGCATTTTATACGATGCAAGCAACCAACTCTTCTCTTTCCAGGACAATCCGGGCCTCAGAGCTACCTGCTCTGGAGCAGATTTGCCAGGAATTTGCAGCTGCTGCTCAACCCTTCCGGAGACTAGAGGCTTCCCAGGATCAGCTTCGCCAGCTCTTCAAGGTAGGGTGGAGGGAAGAGTTCGCTCTCTCCCAAGACATCTTTGTGGGAATAAAGACTTATCTTGAGTTTTCCCTCTACCTTTTTCCAGGATAACCCCTTTAAGCTTCACCTAATTGAGAAGAAAGTGACAGGTCCAACAGCAACAGTATATGGGTAAGAGTTGTCAAGATTAAGGGAAATAGAAAAGCTTAATAGAATATCTCTATGAAAAAGTCTGGGCCTGTGATTTGGTAGGGGGAGGGGGATGCCCCTTGATAAGACCTTTTGCTTTTTGTTTGTCAAATTTTCTGTTGATAATTCTAATTCTTCTGAAATCAATTTTATTGAATAACATTTTCCAAAAAAATAAATAATTTTATTCAAGTTTTTAAATTTGCCCAAAATTGGGTAAAATAATTTTTTTTATTTCCTACATTTGTTATTTCCCTTTAAGAAAAATTTTTTATTACATTTTCTCCCCTCCTTTTTTTTTAATACTTTTGGATATGAGTTCTTGCTGTGTTGCTCAGGCTGGTCTTGTACTTCTTTCTGGCCTGAAGGGAACCCTCCCACTTGGGTCTCCTGAAGTACTTGGGAATTATAGGTATGAGCCACCATACCCACCCTTTTTTTTTTTTTTTTTTTTTTTTGACTAGCTAGTGGTTTATCTGTTTTTATTTTTCAAAGAATTCTGGATTTCCTTATTAGTTTTAGTGTTTTTGTTTCCTAACTCATTAATTTATTCGTTGTGTTTTTCTTCAGTTTATTTAGGTCTTATTTTTCTACTTTACATGTGGTATGTTTGTTTTTATTGTTTTTTTTTGTTTGTTTTGAGATGAGGTCTCACTCTGTTACCTGGGCTAATGTGCAGTGGCTTCGTCATAGCTCACTACCTAAAAAAAAAAAATTAAAAAAAAAATAAATAAAAAATAAAAAAAAAAGATTAAGGGAAATAGAGAGAGATGGGGAAGCACTGAAGAAGGCCAGAAATGGGATAAGGGAAGGAAGATAGGTGGCAATCTGTGTTGTTCTAGAAAAAGAAATGGGACCAGGAATTGATTTTTATCTGCCATTGCTCTCTCTGCCTATAGAACAGTTCTTTCCTTTTCATCTCCCTTTTCTGCCACCCAAAGGCCATGAAAGGGAGAAAACTAGAAGCTCAAGAATCTGGAAATCATTAACTGGCCTCTTCTTTCTCCCAGGTGTGGCACATTGGTTGATCTTTGCCAGGGCCCCCATCTTCGGCATACTGGACAGATTGGGGCACTGAAGCTGCTAACGGTCAGTTGTGGGGGCAGAGTTAGGTTAAGACTCCTGTTTTCACTGGAGTGAGCAGGAGAATGGGAAGATGATACCTTCTCTCAGCCCCTTCTCTACTCCAATAGCTAAGGGGAGAATCCAGAAGGAGAAAGATACTTAGACCTCACATTCTAGAAACTCCCAGTTTGATGGCAGATACTGGACACCTTGCCAGGGCCCAGAAGCCAGTCCAGATCCCCTCTGACATCTGTGTTCAGGCAGATGGAATAGGAAGGAATGCATAAGCAGACCAAACTCGGTCATATAGGGAAGGCTCCTGAAGAGAGAGAAGGCATGTCCAGGGGGACAGTTGAATACCATTTGACAGACACAGAGAGAACACCTTAAGTCAAGGGCATGCCTTTTGTGAAAATACTGTCCCTGGACAAGATGAGTTACTAGGTGGATAGGAGCAAGGAGCAAGGAGCAAGGGGACAGGCAGATGCCTAGAGCAAAAAACCCTGAACTGAAAACCTAGCCATCTGCACTTAGCCCTCACTCTGCACTCTGTGTGTAGCCTTCAGTAAATCTTACTCATTTTCTCCATCTATAAAATGAGTTTATTAATTCCTTCCTGTCCTACCAGTAAATCTACCTTTTAAAGACAGTGAAAACCAACTGATGCAGAAGAAAGTGAGGAAAAGTTACAAAGTGCTATAAAATATAGGCTGTTTTGTATTAGCACTATTATTAAAAGAAAGCACAAGCAGAGGCTTTTGAATTTCATGTGGGCAAGAATAGGATATAGTGTAGAAAACTGATTTTTCTAGTAGCTGTATGAGATATTGATAAGGGCTGGATAGACTAACATTTGACCAGAGCTTATGGTTACTTCCCTACGTAGTCATTGATTAGAAGAGGAAGGAACTAAGTACAGGGGTACTGGTCAGGCAGTGGTGGTGAGAATGGGGAGAAAAAGAGGTGGCAGAGTAAGGTTAGGCTTGACCAACCTTGTTGGAATGAAGAGTCAGGCAACTCCAAGGCTGTAAACATGGAAGAGGCGTGTCTAGAGGATGGGGGTGTCCATCCTACTGGTGGTGATGGTGGAAAAAGGAGTGAGAGAGATGAGACAGGATTATTGTCAACTGGTGTACCTCTAATGCTTACACCGACAATGTATTATATGAGAGGTGAGAGAGAGGTTGGGTGCCTTCAGTCCTTGTCTTCCCTTTGATTCCCTGTGTCCTCCCACAGAACTCATCATCTTTGTGGAAGTCTTCAGGGGCCCCAGAGACACTGCAGAGAGTATCAGGGATTTCCTTCCCCACAGCAGAGTTACTGAGAGCTTGGGAAGCATGGAGAGAAAAAGCAGAGTTGCAGGACCACCGGCGCATTGGGAAGGTACAGAGACTGGGAAGATAGGGAGGGATGGTAATAAGGGTTGGAGAAAGAGGAAGAAACGTGATTGTGAAGTTGGGAGCAGATTTAGTTAAACAGGCTGAGCAGCTCCATCAGTTTCTTCTGGGTTCCGAATCCACTCCTCTCCCTTTGAAATGACTGTTGCCATTCCTGACTCCAGGAACAGGAGCTCTTCTTCTTCCATGAACTGAGCCCCGGGAGTTGCTTCTTCCTGCCACGAGGAACAAGGGTGTATAATGCACTGGTGGCGTTTATCAGGGTAAGGGGGACCTAAATCCAGGGGAAAGAAGACCAGGGAGGTGCTGAGGGTTTAGAAGAAGCTAAGGTGTTTGAGTTAAAAGAAGGGGGTTGGAAGCATAAATATAAATATTGTAAAGTGCTGGTGACCTTTAGCAAGGTACTATAATTATGTGGTCTGCAGTGGGGGAGCATAGAGATGGGATGTGGTATTTAATATTAAATAGGTTGTGGCCGTGATCCTGAGTGCCCAGGAGAGTCACACAGTTGCCACCCTGCCTCCTCTCTTCGCAGTTACTCTGACCTTCCATGTCTGTATCCTCCTCTCCAGGCTGAGTATGCTCGTCGTGGTTTCTCAGAGGTGAAAACCCCCACCCTGTTTTCCACAAAACTCTGGGAACAGTCAGGGCACTGGGAGCATTATAGGGAAGACATGTTTGCCCTGCAGCCCCCAGGCTCTGACAGGCCTGCCAGCTCCCGGAGTGACCACCCTACCAGGCTTCCCACAGACACACTTGCCCTCAAGCCCATGAACTGCCCTGCACACTGGTGAGCTGGGAGCCAGGAGCCCTGGGTCCCCCTGGGGTTAGGGTTATAATTGGGTTGCTAAAAAGTAACAGAAATCACCTGGGAAAAGTACTGGGACACCTGATTTGAGTCTTGAATATGCCCTCTAGCTAACCACGTGAACTTGAGAAAATCATCATGCCTCTTTAGGCCTTAGTCTCCTTGCAAGTAACGTCAAGGATTTGAAGTTGCTATCTAAGGTTCTAGATATCACAGAACAGAGGCACTGTAAATGATGTCTCTTATTGTGTTACTGAGAAATTGATTTTTAAACCAGGCAAGACTCAGGCTGTGATGAGTGGGACTGACAGGACTCAGTGGGAGGACGTGCTATGGCTGGAGAAGGTGTTAGCTGACAGTGCAGAGAAAGTAGGCAAGCAGATTGGGTGGGGCGCAATCTTCAGGGGCTGGTTCTCCCTGTGGCCCTGACCCCTCCTCTCCCCATCCCAACCTCAGCCTGATGTTCGCCCACCGGCCCAGATCCTGGCGGGAGCTGCCCCTGCGACTGGCTGACTTCGGGGCCCTACACCGGGCGGAAGCCTCTGGCGGTCTGGGGGGACTGACCCGGCTGCGGTGCTTCCAGCAGGATGATGCTCACATTTTCTGTGCACCGGATCAGGTGGCCCTTCCCTGGCTCCATCAAACTTTCTCTAGACCGCCTGCCGTTCTCTCTGTGAACCTCCGACATCCCTGACCTTCAGTTGCCCTCTGTATACTACAATTGAGCTACATTCTACCCCCAGTTTTCTTCTGCCTTTCTGTGTTTTTGCTCCCTGTGTTCCCCAGACTACCATTATCCTAGATCTCTAGCTGGTACACAGCTCACCCACCCTTATTTCCTTCCCCCAGCTGGAAGCAGAGATCCGAAGCTGTCTTGATTTCCTCCGCTCTGTCTATGCCGTCCTTGGCTTCTCCTTCCACCTGGCACTGTCCACTCGGCCTTCTGGCTTCCTGGGGGACCCTTGCCTTTGGGACCAGGCTGAACAGGTGAGCAGGAGGTGGGGAAACAGAGGCAGATAAACCACTCTCTAGTGGAAAGGGGTGGGGGTGGGGTACAGTAACCATGGTCCTCAGAGGCAAATGCGGAGGGGGTCATTTGTTGAGGACTATAGAGATATGTTGCTCATGAAGTCTAAGATAATATATTCCTCTCTTGTCTCATTCCCTCTTAAGGTCCTTCAACAGGCTCTGGAGGAATTTGGAGAACCCTGGGACCTCAACTCTGGTGATGGTGCCTTCTATGGGCCTAAGGTAGCTGGGGACCCTAGTTAGTGTTTTATTTATTTATTTTTATTTTTTATTTTTTAATTTTTTTTTATTTTTTGAGACAGAGTCTCACTCTGTTTCCTGGGCTAGAGTGCCGTGGCGTCAGCCTAGCTCGTAACAACCTCAAACTCCTGGGCTCAGGCAGTCCTGCCTCAGCCTCCCAAGTAGCTGGGACTACAGGCATGCACCACCATGCCCAGCTAATTTTTTCTATATTTTTAGTTGGCCAATTATTTTCTTTCTATTTTTAGTAGAGACAGGGTCTCGCTCTTCCTCAGGCTGTGTTCGAACTCCTGACCTTGAGCAATCTGCCCGCTTCGGCCTCGCCCCAGAGTGCTAGGATTACAGGCGTTAGCCACCATGCCCGGCCTATTTTTTATTTTTATTTCCGAGTATTATAGGGTTATTTTCTGCTTTGCTTTATTTAATATTTAGTAGATATAAAGAAATATTTTAAAACTTATGTAGGATATAAAGAAGAAAAATACATTTCCTGCTCCCATGGAACTTGTTCTAGTGAGGGCTGTGGAAGGGTAAATAGGCCATGTCGGTCACTGTTGTGTAGATACTAAGGGAGCATGTTGGGGCGGGGGCAGGGGATTAGCATCCTCCATGGGTCAGGAAAGGCTTCCTGTAGGACTCACTTTCCAATCTGAAAGGTGGTCATTGTTGGCCAAGTACAGATGTGTTTCAGGAGAGAAGAGTACAGGCAGAGGCTGGGGGTAGGGATGAAAAGTCACATGGCAAGTTGGAAGAAGTGAAAGAAGTTAGGGGAAAAAAAGGACTAAACAGTGTCTGTTGGATTCAATAAGAAGGCTATTAGGGTTTTTTTGTTTGTTTTGTTTTTTGTTTTGTTTCCGAGACAATCTCTCACTCTGTTTCCCGGGCTAGAGTGCCATGGCATCAGCCTAGCTCACAGCAACCTCAAACTCCTGGGCTCAAGCCATCCTCCTGCCTCAGTCTCCCAAGTAGCTGGGACTACAAGCATGTGCCACCATGCCCGGCTAATTTTTTCTATATTTTTAGTTGTCCAGCTAATTTCTTTCTATTTTTAGTAGAGACAGGGTCTCGCTTTTGCTTAGGCTGGTCTCCAACTCCTGAGCTCAAATGATCCTCCCACCTCGGCCTCCCAGAGTGCTGGGATTACAGGTGTGAGCCACTGCAACCGGGCCAGGCTATTAGGTTTTAAAGGACCGTTTTCAGTAAAGTGGGGCCTGAGGGTGGAGTCAGACAGCAGTGAATGAATAAATATAACTCTTTCAAGAAGTTTGGTTCTTTTTTTTTTTTTTTGAGACAGAGTCTCACTTTATTGCCCAGGCTAGAGTGAGTGCCGTGGCGTCAGCCTAGCTCACAGCAACCTCAAACTCCTGGGCTCAAGCAATCCTGCTGCCTCAGCCTCCCAAGTAGCTGGGACTACAGGCATGCACCACCATGCCCGGCTAATTTTTTCTATATATATTAGTTGGCCAATTAATTTCTTTCTATTTATAGTAGAGATGGGGTCTCGCTCTTGCTCAGGCTGGTCTTGAACTACTGAGCTCAAAGGATCCGCCCACCTCAGCCTCCCAGTGAGCTAGGATTACAGGCGTGAGCCACCGCGCCCGGCTAGAAGTTTGGTTCTTATAAAGGCAAAAGAGAGTAACTGAAGGGACCTAAGTAATCAAAAGAGAGATTTGAGAATGTTTAAATGCTATGATGAGAGGAAGCCTATTTTGGAGAGAGAAATGGAAGTTGTGAGAGAAGGGGTTACAGTAGAGGGAAGTTCCTCGAGAGACTTGGTGTGTGCTTGAAAACCCTTCACAGAAGGGACCACTATTGTCATTGTATCCAGAGTGGAAGAAAAGGCTGAGGGTAGTTGCAAGGAAGTTTACAGGTGTGGTGACAAGAAGTCAAGGTATTTTCTCATCCCATGATATCAGTTATCTGAATTCTCCATGAGGTAGGAGGCACGATCATTTGCTGATTTGGGAGTGGAGGAGAGGAGAGTTATCAGTGGGCAGGATGAAGACATGAAGAGAGAGGAAATTACTCAAAAACTATTATATGGAACACACAGGTGAAATCTTGTGGGTGCTAAATAGCTGCTCTGCACTATGATGGGGCAATGTGTATATTCCTCATTTTTATGTCTCAAATTTCTGTTCTAGCACATGGTATTTATTTAGCTGCTCAATAAATAGTAAATGAAAATATGAAAGAATAATGAAAATGTGTTTTATTGGTCATTTCAGCAATAATACTAGGAAAGTAAAATATCTATGTTAACAAGAAGAAAAAAGTTCAGAGAGGCTAAACAGTATGCTCAGGGTTACAGAGATAATAGTCACTGATAAAGTGTGTATTATGTTAAATCAGTCTAATAAATTATTTGCTAAGATACCATTTTTAAAAAGAGAAAGAGAAAGCTTGAAGATCCCTGAGGAGAATGGGGCAGAGAGCTGATTAGTGTAGCCAAAAGATTGGTGGCAGCAGCAAGGGACCAGTTTAGTCTCGAAACAGTAACTTCCAGGGTGGCATCAACCTCTGCTTTTGCATCTGTGTGGTATGTGACATGTTGGGCAACAATAAGCAATTCTATTCCCGGGCCAAGGGGGTAGGAAGCTAAGGGGCTGCCAGGGCAGCGGTTGCCGTGGGGATGTGGTGGAAGAACAATGATTGGTACAAGTGGAACTAGGGAGAGTGGTTACAGTTGCATGGGGAAAGAAACAGAGGTGGGAGGGGTCTGGGAAGGAAAAAAGAGTTAAGGAACCTACGGGTTGAAGAGTGAGTAGTAGGAATAATTGTCACATCTGGCAAACCAAGAGTCAGTAATCAGAGTGGGGTGTTTGGTGGACTATTTTTAGAGGTACAGCCCTTGGGAGAGATGATAGGATGAAGGGTGTAGCCACAGTGTGGGTGGGGGTGAAAGTCTCTGAGATGAGGAGCTCAAACAATTGAGAGGCCACGGTATGGATGTCCCCTAATATTATAACACCATTATTAAGTGGAGATTGCTGTTGAGTAAAAGCCAGTGAAGCAGAGTGAGGTAGAAGGGTAGAGTATGGTACAGGGGGTGACAGGACTCTTCAAATAGCCTGGATCACGGGTAAGTTAAAGCGTGGAATGGCGTGGATAATGGAGGGTTTTGGTTCTGGTTGCTCTCATGCCTTCCCATCTGTCTCCTCTAGATTGACGTGCACCTCCACGATGCCTTGGGTCGGCCTCATCAGTGTGGGACAATCCAGCTTGACTTCCAACTGCCCTTGAGATTTGACCTCCAGTTCAAGGGGTATAGACTCTTTCCCTATCCCCTTTTCCCTCAATAGCCCATGGAATAGGTCTACAGCTCCCCCTCTACCATAGACCCTAAAAACTAAACCAGGGCCGGGCGCGGTGGTTCACACCTGTAATCCTAGCACTCTGGGAGGCCCAGGCGGGCGGATTGCTCAAGGTCAGGAGTTCGAACCCAGCCTGAGCAAGAGTGAGACCCCATCACTACTATAAATAGAAAGAAATTAATTGGCCAACTAATATATATAGAAAAACTTAGCCGGGCATGGTGGTGCATGCCTATAGTCCCAGCTACTCGGGAGGTTGAGGCAGGAGGATTGCTTGAGCCCAGGAGTTTGAGGTTGCTGTGAGCTAGGCTGATGCCACGGCACTCTCTCCAGCCTGGGCAACAAAGCGAGACTCTGTCTCAAAAAAAAAAGAAAAAACTAAACCAAATCCTCCATGCTCTCCTCTGCCAGAGTTGAATATATCTCGAAAACTGGAAGGTGATCTTGGGTATGCACAATTTGTGACATTTCTGCCATTCCACCTACTCTCCTTTTTCTTTCCAAGGCAGGCGGGGGCCCTGGAGCGTCCAGTCCTCATTCACCGAGCAGTGCTCGGTTCTGTGGAAAGGCTGTTGGGAGTGCTGGCAGAAAGCTGTGGGGGAAAATGGTAAGACCTCTGACCCTGGATTTCTTTTCTGGCCCTCAGACCAGACAGTTCATGCTCCAGATCCTGTTCCCTGTTCATATGCCAGCTTCTCTTTCCTTCTCAAATCTGCTCCCTGCAGCCACACTTGTGGCCAAAGCCAGAATGAATAATTTGCCCTCATCTGTTCTCTTCCAACCAGGCCACTTTGGCTGTCCCCGTTCCAGGTGGTGGTCATCCCTGTGAGGACTGAGCAAGAGGAATATGCCAGGGAGGTGAGGAGTTGGGGGCAAGAAAAGGGGCAGAAGCAGGACCAGTAGGGAGTCTGGTGCTCACAATGGGTAGGAAGAGGCCGTGTAGGGTAGTGGAAAGGGCATACCACTTGGAGCCACAGGACTGGTTTGAGTGGCTGCTGTCCTATATGCTGAAAATTCCACATCTAAAAAAATGAGACTGGCTGGGCACGGTGGCTCACGTCTGTAATCCTAGCACTCTGGGAGGCCCAGGCGGGTGGATTGCTCAAAGTCAGGAGTTCAAAACCAGCCTGAGCAAGAGCGAGACCCCGTCTCTACTATAAAGAGAAAGAAATTAATTGGCCAATTAATATATATAGAAAAAATTAGCCGGGCATAGTGGCGCATGCCTGTAGTCCCAGCTACTCGGGAGGCTGAGGCAGGAGGATCCCTTGAGCCCAGGAGTTTGAGGTTGCTGTGAGCTAGGCTGATGCCATGGCACTCACTCTAGCCTAGGCAACAAAGTGAGACTCTGTCTCAAAAAAAAAAAAAATAAGGCTGATCTCTGCCTTGTAAAGATGTGTGAAAGTTACATTAACAAATGTTAAATACTGCCAATAGAGTACTTGGCACAAAAATGGACTTGGGGAAATGTTGGCTTCATTTTTCCTTCCTAGAGAGAATTGAGGTTATGGCAGTACCAGAGTTGAGCACTTGTGGCTAGAAGCAGGCAAAGTCCAGGGAATAACTGACAGCACATCTCTAGTAGGAAGCAGACAGAAAAGTCATGGGGATGGGGATGGCGATGGGGAGGAGGGCTCAGTGTAGAGATGAGATGCAGAGAGGTTGTCAGAACTGGAGAGCACTGAGGAAGGGGAAGGAGGAACAGATGAGGGGATTGAGGATGAGTGGTGTCAGATTGCTGTAGCTCCTCAGCCTTCCAGTACCCTAACTTCCTGTCACCAAACCTCTGTCCTAGGCACAACAGAGCCTGCAGGCTGCAGGACTGGCCAGCGACCTGGATGCTGACTCTGGACTAACCCTCAGCAGGAAAGTCCGCCGGGCCCAGCTTGCCCACTACAACTTTCAGTTTGGTAAGTGAGTAGGTCAGCCTAGGACCTCAGAGCCATCTGTTCTCCCACCCACCCTCTGCATTCTGCTTTCTATTAAGTTTACTAAGCTCGGTTCTCTGCATATTTGGGTTAATCAGGGCTCATCGCCTGAGCTGGGTAGGAGCCAGGATTCAGAACACCTGACTCATTTGAGCTCTGTTTTCCTTCATACCGCCCCTACCCTCCCTGCAACCACTTCTGACCCTCAGAACAGTTTTCCTCTTGTTAACCCCACTCTAGCTCTTGGTGTCTGTCAGGGTAATTAACCAAGGAAGCATCAGAGAGAAAGGGACAGGAAGAGTTAATAAGGCATTAATTAATTAGCCTTGTTTATTCTAGACCTAGATGGAGTCAGCCCTAAGGGATGAGGAGAAAGGCCTTAAGGACAATACTCTAGCTCTGGCATGCTCCTGCTTTTTTTATTTTCCAGGTTTCAGAGCTCTAACTTGAAGGCAAGGAACAGAAACTGCTTAGCCAGATTACCTGATCCTCTAGTTTTACACACCCTACTCACCCTGCGAACACTTAGAGCAAGTTGTGCCACAATCCTGTACATACATACTTGCACGTTTGTTCCACCCCTACCATCTTCCCCTTCCTCCAATCCCCACGACCACCAAATACACACACACATTCTCTCTCACTTTTTCCTCTCTCTCTCTCTCTCTGTCTGGTTCTCGATCTGTTTGTCTTTTTCTGTCTGACTCCAGTGTCTCTGACCCCTGGGCTCCTGACGGAAAGTGATAAGGCATACAGGGGCTGGAACATTCTCCAGTCTGCTCAGGATGACTGGGGAACTGGAGAGCAGACACAGCTAAATATATCCTTTCTTTGAACCATATCTGGGCTCTGCTCCCACCCTTCCTAAACATTTAGGTCTCTTAAATTTCTGCATAGCAAAAGGAAATATCCCATGTGGATGAATTTGCCCTGAAATTCCTAAACTTCCCTTCCTTTTCCTGCAGTGGTTGGCCAGAAAGAGCAAAGTAAGAGAACAGTGAATATTCGAACCCGAGATAATCGTCAACTTGGGGAGTGGGATTTGACTGAGGCTGTGCAGCGGCTGGTGGAACTACAGAACACCAGGGTCCCAAATGCTGAAGAAGTTTTCTGAGCCTTTATACACAGATGAAGCAAAGACGACCAAAAGAGCCATTAGCCTCCAATAATATGGGAGACCCCAACCTAACTGACAGTCTGGAGTCCCCCAGAATCCTCAGAACTCACATGGAGGCATGTGTCTCCTCTCCTGAAAAGAGCCTTGGTTTGTGGACTCCACAGAGGGAGGGAGGCTCTGCCTGTTTGGATGTGAAGAGAGTGAAACTAAAAAAAAAAATAAACCTGAAGCTGTTGGGTACGTGTCTTCATCTCTGACTTCTGAGAGGGGGAATAAAAGGAAGTTCTACTCTACTTCTCTCCTTTTGTCCCAGAGAGTTGGAGAAATTGAAAAAGGACAGCCTAGATCTCTTGTGGAAGGAGAGCTCCCTTGGATAGCTCCCCTGTTCCCCACTGTCAACTCTTAGTGCCCTGTTTCCCCAACCCCAGTTCAACAGGTTGTCAGATCCCTTTTCCACAGAAGGCAACGTGCAGACAGAGAAATTGAGGCACAGACTAAGGGCTCAAACATCCCTTGCTCCATGATTCTCTGAATCAGTTTTCTCTTGGGGTCATAGGAATGCTCCCCTCCCATCACCCCCATTCTTCTCAATCCTCTGAAGAGGCTTCAGGGTGACTTTGGGAGGAGTGGCCACCAGAGGAGGAGCAGCTGGGACTGAGTCATGGCAGGAAGCTGAGGAGGGCGGGAAATAGCACCAAACAGCCATATAAGACGAAGAGGCGGCCCTGAAGTTCACAGCAGCAGTAACAACAACCAGAGAAGCAGGCTTCCAGCAGCCCGGCCCTTCAAATCCAGATCTGCCAGAGAGAACCCACCTTCTGGGTGGCCAGTGACCAGACCTTACCCCAGGATGGGGACTGTGTCCACAGCAGCCTGGGTCTTGGCCTGTTTGGCTGTCGCTTCTGCCGCCTCCGAGGGAGGTGAGTGGGGGGGTCAGCACGGGCAGGGGTCTGGGTCCAGGCCCGCCAGACAGCTCATCCCCAGCAGTAAGATGCTCTATTTGGCCTCCCTTTTCCGGGCAGGCCTACCGGGAGCCTGGGGCACTGGAACCTTTAGCCAGGGAGGTAGGGGCAGGGGCACAGGAGGGGCTCCTAGAGGTTGCTGCCAAGAAACACCAAATCGAAGTCAAGTGGACAACCGAGGGGGTAGGCAGATTTCCAGAGGGAGGGACCTCTGCTGAGGAGGATGCCATTAGGCAGGTAGGATGTATGTAGGGAGGGAAGAGCGGCCCTGGGGCTGCTCAAATCTGGCTTGCAGACTCACGGAGCGCCAACTGAATCCCTGTCTGATCAGAGGAGGAGGGGAGGGGTGTCCAGCCACAGACCCACCCTCTGTCTAGCACATACACATTCTTTATCTGCTTTTTTCTTTTTCATTTTGTTATTTGTTTTGCCTTTGCTCACAGAGCCACTGATCTTTATGTGCTTTGATGTCCGAACAAAACAAGGAACTTCTGAGGGAAACTTTTGAGAGAATGTCAATAGGTCTAGTTTGTACCTCTGTAAAGCCCTGTGTCATTGTCCCTCTCAGTTCCTAGTCTTTTGTGCCTGCTGATCCACTACAAGTGATTCCCTTCCCTGTGCCTGTCCCAGTCCCTCAGGTCCTAAACTGAGACCTAAACTAAAGAGGAGCTGAGACCAGCTGAGTGGGGGGCACTTACACTTCTAGAAGGGCTCCTTATCAGAAAGATGTTTAAAGACATTGCAAGGGCCTGGAGGAGGAGGTGGGCAGGTGAGGATCCAACCAGCTCATGTCTGGACTTTTTCCTCCAAAAGCCAGAGAAACATCACCACAGAGGCTGTGAGGACAACCCACAAGCCCTGAGGGAAAGACACTAGCAGAGGAAATTAAAGCCTCCCTCCTCAGCTCTGTATGTCACATTCCCTTTAGGCCCAGCCTCTAAGCCAGGTAGAAGCAGAGCTACAGAATGTCACAGGCTTTCTCAGGACCCAGTCGGTCATGCCTAGGTGTGTTCGGGGTTGGGAGGATTAGGGGACACAGGGCAGGTCCATACAGAGGGATTTCTTGTGTCTCAGTTATCCCTCTTAACACTCTTGACCTCCACAGCTTGCCCATCCCTTGCTCAGGGATACAAGTCCCATAGCTGCTCCTGACTTGCCCTTCCTCCCTCCAGGCCTCAACGCTCCAGAGCAGAGGGAGCTGAGGCCAGAGCACTTCAGGCAGCACCTTCATGAAGGTAAGAGTTTGGGGGAGCAGCACAGGATTGGGAGTCCAGGAGGCGCTGTGGGCTCTGACCATCTCCCCTCTTGCCTCTAGTTGGCTATGCCGCACCCCCCTCCCCACCCATGACCCAAAGCCTTTCTATGGATCACCCCGACACCTCTCAGCATGGCCCTCCCTTGGAGGGACAGAGGGAAGGTAAGACCACCACACGCCCTTCTCAGTTACCCCCCCAGGTTCCCAATCCAGCCTACCTCCCGCTCTTCAGATAGAGAGGAGGGAAGAGGCCCCATCCCCTCTCCTGGCCCTGGCTAGGAGAAAGGGTGGGCTGCTCACGCCCTTCCCCTTCTATAGTGCAGCCCGCTCACCCTCAGGAAGCCATCCCTGCCCAGGAGGAAGAGCTGCCCCCTCCACAATTCCCTGAAAAGAAAAGTGAGTGCTCGCCCACTCCCTTGCCTCCGTCCCACTACGGGTCTTGCTGACACCAGTCTGACCCATGCTCCTTTGTGCTCTCACCTGTATCTTACAGTGGACCTCCCTCAGCCTCAGGAACCCATCCCTCTCCAAGAAGAACAGCTGCCCGCTCCCCAAGTCACTATTGAACAGAAAGAAAGTAAGCCACCCCCTCTCCTCTTTACCCACCCACCTTTACCCCATGGCCTTACCCCAGAGCATAGGCTTTGGAGCCAGGCAAAATGGTGGGCTCTGCCTCGTACTAGTTGTGCAACTTCAAGTAAGTTACTTCCCTCTCCAAGCCTTAGTTTCTTTATCTGTACATTTGAGGAAATAATACCTATTTTATAAAGTTATGTGATTAAATGACATAAAATAGTATTTATTTTCACTTTTCTCTGTTGAGTTCCTCTTTGTGCATGAGAACTAGCCAGGTCACCTCTCTTCTGGAGATGCCCATCCCAATGTGACTTTTGCTTACTCCTTATACCCTAGTAGACCCCCTCTTCCATATCAGGAGGAGATGATCTTCCAATCAAGCAGAGAGAGGGTGAGTGACAGCTTTGGTCTGTCCATCCCCTGCCTTAGCTCACGACCCTAGGGAGAGGAGCCAGGAGCCTGAGCCTTGGGCAGCAACAGGCCTGATCTCGGAGGAGATGGGGGAGCCTGTGAATTTCATGCCTCAATTCTCTTTTCCTTTTGGTCACTCAGTCCACAAGTGATTAATTTCTTCCTCGTTTCCCCTATATCCTCTCAAATCTTTCTCCTCAACCTCAAGTTCTCCCACCTCATCTAGCCTTTGTTTATTCCTCTACATATTCCCCTTCTCCATTCTAGAAAATCCAACTCCATTCATGAGCCAATCCCATCCAAATCCTGAGTCTTGGAACCCAGCCCAGCACTGCCAACAGGGCCGACCCCGAGGGGGCTGGAGCCACCGGCTGGATGGCTTTCCCCCTGGGCGACCTTCTCGAGACAATCTGAACCAGATCTGCCTTCCTGACCGTCAGCACGTGCTATATGGCCCCTGGAACCTGCCACAGTCTGGCTACTCCCACCTTACTCGCCAGGGTGAGACCCTCAATTTCCTGGAGACTGGATATTCCCGCTGCTGCCGCTGCCGCAGCCACACAAACCGCCTAGACTGTGCAAAACTCGTGGTAAGGGTTGGGCTCTTGATGCTGGGGGTGTCCTTTAACCCCCAGAAAGTGTGTGTGTTTTAAGGGCTAGAGTTCTAGGCCTGGGTATGGAGGAACCTCAGGTCCCTTTCACTAACCCTACCCTGGGCCTCCCCAGCATGCCAGGAAAGCAGAGGACAGCCACTGCTTCTTTCTTACCTGCCTGCCCAGGGTCCTTTCCTGGAGCCTGAGAGGAAGGCAGGAATGTGGACCATGGGCTGCTGGGCTGATCCACTCCTCTTGCTCTAGTGGGAGGACGCAGTGACCCGGTTCTGTGAGGCCGAGTTCTCGGTCAAGACTCGAGCCCACTGGTGCTGCAAACGGCGGGGGGAGGCTCGATTCTCCTGCTTCCAGGAGGAAGCTCCCCAGCCACACTACCAGCTCCGGGCCTGCCCTGGCCACCAGTCTGGTATTTCCTCGGGCCCCGAGCTGCCTTTTCCCCCTGGGGTGCCCACATTGGCCAATGTCAAGAACATCTGCCACCTGAGACGCTTCCGCTCTGTGCCACGAAACCTCCCAGCTACTGACCCCATCCAAAGGCAGCTACAGGCTCTGACTTGGCTGGAGGGGGAGTTCCAGCGCTGCTGCCGCCAGGGGAACAACCACACCTGTACATGGAAGGCAGTAAGTGGGCGTCCCAGCCGCCCCCCATCCCCAGCCTGTTTGCCTGCCTGCCCATCTTCGACCTCTGATCCTGCCGGTCCGTCCGTCCATGTGCCTCCCTGCCGTGAACAAGTCCACCTGCTCGTCTGCTTGTAGCTGTCCGTCCATCCGTTGTGTTCATCATCTGAGTCTGTTCATCTTAAGCCTTCATACTGCACTCCTGGCCTCATCTACCCACGACCCCACACATGTTCCTGTCCACCGTCCATCCATTCGTCCAGCTCTGGCCTCACCTGACCCTCTCCACCCACTGTTCCAGCTCATCTTCCATGGCTAACTTGGAACCTCATCTGGGCTTCCACCCTCTCAACCCCACACATCCAAGCTGCCCCCTTGTCCTCTAATTCTTTGCCCTCTGCTCTTGGCCCTTGGGGCTGAGAGCCCCTCCTCTCATAGTGGGGGGCAATAAGGGTCATAGATGGTCAGGAGAGGAGGGGCCAAGTGTCCAGGCTTCTGACTTCCCTTCCCTGGCCCACAGTGGGAGGATGCCCTTGATCGATACTGTGACCAGGAGCATGCTGTAAAGACCCATCACCACCCGTGTTGCCACCACCCTCCTAGCCCTGCTCGCGATGAGTGCTTTGCCCATCAGGCCCCCTACCCCAACTATGACCGGGACATCTTGACCATTGACATCAGCCGAGTCACCCCCAACCTTATGGTCCATCTCTGTGGAAAACAAAGAGTTCTCACCAAGCAGTGAGTCTCCCCTAGTTCTTCCCCAACTCTCTTCCCTTCCCAAAAACCTTCCTTCTGGGGCACCCTTGGGAAGAGCAAAATCATGGTATCTCAATGCCATTTTGATGCCAGAGGTTGCCCAAAGACCCTGATCTCCATCTCTTTTGCTCCAACATAGTAAACATATTCCTGGGCTGATCCACAACATGACTGCCCTCTGCTGTGAACTGCCATTTCCAGAACAAGCCTGCTGTGCCGAGGAGGAGGTGAGTGTGGGGGGAAGGGAGGTGTCATAGTCTCCAAAGGGATGCATGGGGGGGGAGAGATCTGGAACTGCAGTCTACCACTTCTCTTTAGTACCTCAAACCAGCCCTCGGGAAGAACAAGGACTAGTGGGAGACATATTTTTCTTGCCAGAAGTCTTCATTCCTGAGCTGGCCTGCCCTCCATTTCCAAGTTCCTATTTATGCCTTCTCTGGGCCTCAGGCTTCTGCCATTCCCAGATGTGCACATCTGTCAACCACAGGAATCCAGCAGTGCAAGGCAGCCTTGTACTCTGTGAGCCACAGGAAGGCATCCAGAAAGAGCAGAAGCAGATGGAAGGGGGACTTTGGGTACCCAAGTATCCACATCTGGTCTCTGATGACCCCTTCACCATCTGTTTCACTCTTCTCTTTCATCAGAAACTAGCCTTCATCGAAGATCTGTGCGGTCCCCGACGTAACTCCTGGCGAGACCCTGCCTTCTGTTGTGACCTGAATCCTGGGGATGAGCAGGTCAACTGTTTCAACACCAATTATCTGAGGAATGTGGCTCTAGTGGCTGGAGATACTGGGAATGCTGAGGGCCAGGGGGAGCAGGGCACAACTGGGGGAACAAATATCGGCTCCACCCTTGAGCCCAAGGAAGAATGAGTCACCCTAGAGCCTTGGAGAATTGGATGGGGGAACCCATCCCCGCCCACTCCACCCTCCTCCAACACTCATTATAGTAAACACCTCTTGGATCTGGCGTCCTCATTGTCTTTAACACCACGTACTAAACACACCCTGCTAAGCTTGCCTGGATTTCCTTCAGGGACTGGCCCCTGAGGCCCACTGCCCTGCCCTCACTGGCTGAGCAGTTGTTCCACGGGCTGTGTGGTGGGACCACAACTAAAGGGCTTGACTTCACTATTTGTCATCTTGAATTTATTCAAACATTTTAAAAGGAGCGCTACCTTGTTAGCTAGTGATCAGGTGCAAGGTGATCAGGGTTCATGGCCCTGGGGAGCCCCCAAAATGCCACAGGCCATCCTGACATTTTTAAATCTTCACTTCTGATCCTTGGAACCCATGCCTTGATTCCTTCAATATCCATTTACTGAAGCCCTATCTATGTGTGCTGTGTAAGACTTGAGGGATACATATCCAAAAACACACAGCCCTTTTCGTTTGCAATCCATGAACCTAGCAGGTGTGATCAGTGTTGTGGTACAGGGCACGCTCTGAGTGTGATAGGAACCGGCAGGGGTTAGAGTAGTGGGGGCAGACGGGGTGCCCTGGCGAAGGCCGCTGGGGCCACGAAGTTGGATAGAAGTGGAGGGTGCGAGGGGCGGTTTATGTACAAGCATCAAGGCTGAAATGGCCTGGCTCTTTGGTGGCCTTCCTGTAGATGTGGCTGGAACTTGGAGCTCATCACGAATGCCTCATCCGCAAGGGTTAGAGTGGATCTTGGCGCCTCCAATCCCGGGAGGGTACTGGCAGTTTCAAGCAGAGGATAAGTTCGATTTGCCTTTTTAGACTGTAGAGTCGGCAGCCAGCAAGGAAGGAGGCTGGGAGGCCAGTTAGGAGAGTGTCTGGTTCAAGTGCCAGAGGGAAGGGGACCGTAGTCCCTGCGCTGAGCTGGACAGAGCATGGCGGTGACAGAGACTCTCCAGCCTTACACAGCTGCCCCCAGGCGCCCGGAGCCTTAAGGCTGTAGCTGAAAGAAGCAGAATGAAGATGGGTCCGGGGAGACGAGGACTCTGTGACAGCTGCCAAAACAACTTTCCAGAAAGCGGGACTTCTGCCCCAGTTCTGGCGGAGAGGGTGAGCCAAGCACCACCGTCCTGCCCCAGCCAGGGCCAAGCTGAGCCTCAGTACCTCTCAAAACGACACCCGCCGCTCCCTCCTCCTGTCCTCACAGACTTTTATTTATTTACTTACTTATTTGGGGGCAAGTTGGGTGTCTCTAACGAAGCAGGTCTCCGCACCGCCCTAAGAGCGCCCAGGAGAGGCTCCTCGCCCCGCCTCACCCAAGCCCGGGACGCCCGCGACGCGTCACGTGCTCGAGAGTGCCACTGCGCCTGCGCCGCTTCCCACGCGGGCCGGGCCGCTCTCCCCCCACCCCGCCCCCACGCGCGGCCTCCTCGCGGGGCGTCCAGTCGCCGGGAGCCCGCGGATCCTGGGCGGTGAAGCCTCGTCAACCGGCGGCCGAACCCACCTGAGGAGACGTCTGTCTTTAAAGGGCTCTGTCCCTCCGGGAGGTTCCTGGAGACGCTCCAGGGCTGCAGGGAGAGGGGCGTCTGCAGTTGACAGTCTGGCAGAGGAGAGGGAAGGAACTGGGAGAGCAGTAATAGGCGGCTATGATAAAACAATAACAGGTACTTAATAGGCACATTATATGCTGAGTTCAAAGAACGAACTCTCTATAGGGACCCGCGAACTATTAAGGAGGTGAGTTTGGAGAGAGGCTGGAAGCAAGGGGAGGATTGCTGTTAGCAAGAAAAAGTGAAAGTGTTACCATTTACCGCAGTTAGTTGTATAAAGTACTAAAATATAATTTGTTAAATTCAGGGGCCGTGGGTAAAGGCCCCAGAGCTACCCTGACTACTTAGGGAGGCCAGAGACCGCTTCATAGAGAAATTCAAGCTTGAGTAGGATTGTGTTGGAAGGGAGGATGTACAAAGCGTCGGATGTGTGCAAAATTCACCTAAAGTAATCAGAGTCCTTTTTGCGTTTAGGTGAGTGCTAAAAGTATTCTAGCTGTAAAGAAAACTAAAGCACTGTCCTCAAGGAATTTAACGTCTGTCGAGACTTGAATTTCTAATGATAGAAGTATCTCAGAATTCTGTGAGCCACCTACGCTGGCCTTCAGGGAGATCTTCCAGGAGTAGGCAGTAAGGCAGGATGTATGATATATTAGAAGAATGTACCACGGTAGTAGCCGGGCATGGTACCACCTGCAGTCCCAGCTACTCAGGAGGCTGAGGCAGGAGGATTTCTGGAGCCCAGGAGTTTGAGGCTGCAATGAGCTATGATCACGCCACTGCACTCCAGTGTCACCCAGGTGACAAAGCAAGACTCTGTCTCAAAACAGAGAGAGAGGAGAAATGAAGGAAGAGAAGGAAAGAGAAGGGAAAAAGAAGGAAAGGAAGAAAGAGAAAAAGGTATAGAGAAGTAGTTAAGCATGAGGTGGTAACTTTAGACTTAGTCCTGCTTTCTGGAAGATCTTGAAGATCTTTAGAAGTCATGCCAACCTTGGGATATACACCTTTGAAAGATTGTGAAAGAAAAGTATTATGAACAGATTTTTTTAAAAAAGATAAATTAGATGGATGAACAGATAGGTAAATAGGAATAGGTGAGCTGGAGAGAGGGTAGAGGACTGCGAAACCAGTTCAGAGGTTGAAATTGTAATTCTTCAATGTCAATAATAACTGAGAAATTCTGAGACCCTGAACTTTGGTAGAGGGGATGAAGAGGGAGGGGACATTTTAAAAAGCTATTTGGGGACGGGGGCGGTGGCTCACGCCTGTGATCCTAGCACTCTGGGAGGCCAAGGCAGGCGGATCGCTCGAGGTCAGGAGTTCGAAACCAGCCTGAGCAAGAGCGAGACCCTGTCTCTACTAAAAATAGAAAGAAATTAATTGGCCAACTAATATATATATAGAAAAATGAGCTGGGCATGGTGGCGCATGCCTGTAGTCCCAGCTACTTGGGAGGCTGAGGCAGCAGGATTGCTTGAGCCTAGGAGTTTGAGGTTGCTGTGAGCTAGGCTGACGCCACAGCACTCACTCTAGCCTGGGCAACAAAGTGAGACTCTGTCTCAAAATAAATAAATAAATAAAAAGCTATGTAGGAGCTAGGAGTGACAGAACCTGTTTGCTCAGGGAGACGTCTAGCATGACTCTCAAGTTTGAGATGTGGGTAACTGAGGTAGATGTTATGGACCAAATTCCCCTATCCCCTATTCCCCTTTCCCCAGCCCTAAGCAATCACTAAGCTATTTTCCATAAATTTGCCTCTTCTGTACATTTTATATAAATGAAATTATTCCATATGTGGCCTTACTGTCTGGCTTCTTTCACTTAACATAATTTCAAGATTCATTCATGGGCCACGCGCAGTGGCTCACGCATGTACTCCTAGCACTCTGGGAGGCCGAGGCAGGTGGATTGCTTGAGGTCAGGAGTTCGAAACCAGCCTGAGCAAGAGCGAGACCCCGTCTCTACTATAAATAGAAAGAAATTAATTGGCCAACTAAAAATATATATAGAAAAAATTAGCCAGGCATGGTGGCACATGCCTGTAGTCCCAGCTACTCGGGAGGCTGAGGCAGGAGGATTGCTTGAGCCCAGGAGTTTGAGGTTGCTGTGAGCTAGGCTGATGCCACGGCACTCACTCTAGCCTGGGCAACAAAGCGAGACTCTGTCTCAAAAAAAAAGATTCATTCATGAATCAGTATTTCATTCCTTTCTGTGGCAGAATAATATTCCCTTGTATAGCACATTTTATTTATCCATTGATCAGCTCATGGATATTTGGGTCATTTCCACTTTTTGATGAATTTTTTTTTTTTTAGCTGCCATTATTTTGGCAGCTATGTTGAAAATCAATTGACTGTGAATGTGAGGATTTGTTTCTGAACTCTCAGTTCTATTTCATTAATCTATATGTCTCCTTTTGTGCTAATATCACACTGTCTTGATTGATGTAGCTTTGTAGTAAGCTTTGAAATCAGTAAGTGTGAATCCTCCAAGTGTTAAGGCTTTTGAAGATAATTTGTCTGTTTTACTCTGACTGCTTTCGTGGTTTTCTCTTTGTCTGATTTTCCGCAGTTTCACTGTAATATATTAGGCAGTGGATTTCTTTTTATTTATCCTGCTTGGGAATTGTTGGGTTCTTAAATTTATGATTTGATGTGTTTCATCAATTCTTGAAAAATTTTATCCATTTTTTTCTTCAAATATGCCTATGTCCATTCTTTTCTCTTTTTAAATTGTTTTATTGGTACAGAATATGTGTACACTTGGCAGCTTTATTGGCACCAGTGTATGTGACACTAATAAATGAAAAAGAGAAAAAAAATATGTGTAAGGCCATGCATGGTGGCTCATGCCTGTAATCCTAGCACTCTGGGAGGCCGAGGCAGGTGGATCGTTTGAGCTCAGGAGTTCGAG
Source organism: Mirza zaza (assembly GCA_008750895.1). NCBI lineage: Eukaryota > Metazoa > Chordata > Mammalia > Primates > Cheirogaleidae > Mirza > Mirza zaza. The sequence goes on from VSMD01122648.1 coordinate 23,099, forward strand.
ACCAGCCTGAGCAAGAGCGAGACCCCATCTCTACTAAAAAATAGAATGAAATTAGCTGGACAACTAAAAAATATATATAAAAATTAGCTAGGCATGGTGGCACATGCCTGTAGTCCCAGTTACTCGGGAGGCTGAGGAGGAGGATCTCTTAAGCCCAGGAGTTTGAGGTTGTGAGCTAGGCTGACACCACAGTACTCTTGCCAGGGCAACAGAGTGAGACTCTGTCTCAAAAAAAAAAAAGAATAGAATATGCGTATGCATTTATGAGGTACATGTGATATTTTGATATGTGCATAGACTTTCTTTCTTCTCTTGATAGGACTTTACTTGCCTTTCCATTGTGACATCCATTTTCTCCTCTACATCTGCTATAATTTTACTTTATTATGCATAATTCTGGATATTTATTTCTGACCTGTATTCCAGTTTATTAATTTTTACTTTCTGTTATATCTAACATGCTGCTTACGCTTTCTGTTCCATTTCTTAATTTTGGTTATTGTAATTTTCAGTTCCATAATTTTTTCCTTTTTAAATCCACTATAACCCACTGCTTCACTTGAATGGCCTAAAAGAAATTTTTTTTAATTAAAAAGATCCACTAGGCCGGGCGTGGTGGCTCACGCCTGTAATCCTAGCACTCTGGGAGGCTGAGGTGGAAGGATCGCTCGAGGTCAGAAGTTCGAGACCAGCCTGAGCAAGAGCAAGACCCTGTCTTTACTAAAAATAGAAATTAGCTGGACAACTATATATATATATATATATATACATACACACATAAAAAATTAGCCGGGTATGGTGACACATGCCTGTAGTCCCAGCTACTCGGGATGCTGAGGCAGAAGGATTGCTTGAGCCCAGGAATTTGAGGTTGCTGTGAGCTAGGCTAACGCCATGGCACTCTAGCCCAGGCAACAGAGTGAGACTCTTGTCTCAAAAAAAAAAAAACATCCACTATATCAATTTTAAAAGTTTTCAGTTCCCAACTAATTACTCCAATCTTGGCTTTTATTCCTTAAATATAATAATTGTTTTGTGGCCGAATTTTCCTCTTCCCATTCCTCCTACTGCTCTCCTCAACCTCAACTCGAGCCTGTTGCCCATGGGCCTAGCATTGCTTAAAGCAGATTAAGCATATGATGGCTTTGGTTGAACAAGAAGCCAATGAAAAGGCAGAAGAAATAGATGCAAAGGCAGGGGAAGAACCAACATTGAAAAGGGTTGGCTTGTGCAAACCCAAAGACTGAAGATGATGGAAATACTATGAGAAGAAAGAGAAGAAGATTGAGCAGCAGAAGAAAATTCAGATGTCCAATTTGATGAATCAAGTAAGGCTCAGAGTCCTCAAAGCTAGAGGTGTCCTTATCAAAGACCTACTTAATGAAGCAAAACAGAGACTCAGCAAGGTGGTAAAAGATACAACCAGGTACTACATGCTGCTGGGTGGACTGGTCCTCCAGGGTTTGTACCAGCTGCTGGAGTCCTGAATGATTGTTCACTGCAGGAAACAAGATTTACCTCTGGCAAAGGCTGCAGTGCAAAAGGCGATCCCTATGTACAAAATTGCTGCTGAAAATGATGTTGATGTCCAGATTGATCAGGAGCCCTACTTGCCTGAGGAAATAGCTGGTGGCATTGAGATCTATAATTGGGGTCATAAAATAAAGATTTCTAACACCCTAGAAAGCCAGCTGGACCTCATAGCCCAGCAGAGGATGCCAGAAGTACGGGAGCGTTGTGTGGTGCAGATGCCAATAGGAAGTTTTTGGACTAGGCCTTTAGAAGACAGAGTCCATCCATTGCTCTACTGCGACAATATGGAAGCTTCTGGTATTTGAAGAAACGAGAGTGTCTGTGTAGCTTCCTCTTTGCTGTCCTAATATCGCTGTGTATTTATCAGTGGACACCCTTCTATGGCCAGTGCCCTTGGCCTAATTGTTAATAGTGGGAGAACGTTTCACTTGCTGTGATCAGGCCCCACCTCTAGTTCATCTCAGAGTAACACAGCTCTCAGCTGGTCCTGCAGCGTTAGGTGAGGGGATCAGATGGTGGCTGCATGAACTTCGTCGGGTCTCCGGCTCGTTGGCTCCCAGTTATCTAGTCTAGAAGGTGATGTGTATGGTGTTCTCTGCCTTGAAGTCTGTGCTCTTTAGGTTTAAAACACATGTGGCACATGCCTTCCTCCCGGCAGTAGTAGCTTCACCATTACCTACTTGGGCCTAGAAGTTTTCCTCATCTGTAAATGTGATTTGAAACCTAAGCCATGAAAATGCTTTATTTATTAAAGCAAAAGATTTATAAAACAAACCAAAAAATAATTGTTTTGTGGTCTATACTGATAATTTCAGTATCTGGAGACCTTCTAAATCTGTTTCTGTTATCTATTGTACCCACTATTTTTATTTTTGGGTTTGGGGAACTTTACATTGTTTTTGAAAAATTATTTATAGGCCAGTGCAGTGGCTCATGCCTGTAATCGTAGCACTCTGGGGAGGCCAAGGCGGGAGGATCGGTCAAGGTCAGGAGTTAGAAACCAGCCTGGGCAAGAGTGAGACCCTGTCTCTACTAAAAGTAGAAATAAATTAATTGGTCAACTAAAAAAATATGGAGAAAATATTAGCTGGACATGGTGGTGCATGCCTATAGTTCCAGCTACTCAGGAGGCTGAGGCAGGATTGCTTGAGCCCCAGAGTTTGAGGTTGCTGTGAGCTAGGCTGATGCCATGGCACTCTAGCCCAGACAACAGAGTGAGACTCTGTCTCAAAAAAAAAAAGAAAAGGAAAAAATTAGCTGAGTGTGGTGGCACACACCTGTAGTCCCAGCTTCTCTGGAGGCTGAGATAGGAGGATCGCTTGAGCCCTAGAAGTTTGAGGTTGCAGCGAGCTATGATGATGCCACTGCACTGTAGCCCTGTCAACAGAGGGAGACTCTATCTCAACAACAACAACAAAACATTATTTATAGAAATACTTTCAGGCCCGGGATAATACTGCCTTCCTCTAAAGAGAATTTTTTATTTTTTCACATTATTAAGTATAAAATGTCCAATTTCCTTAAGTACTACCTTTGATAGTTGATATCTCTGACATTTCACTTTTTTTTTTTGAGACAGAGTCTCACTTTTGTTGCCCAGGCTAGAGTGAGTGCCGTGACATCAGCCTAGCTCACAGCAACCTCAAACTCCTGGGCTCAAGCGATCCTCCTGCCTCAGTCTCCCGAGTAGCTGGGACTACAGGCATGTGCCACCATGCCTGACTAATTTTTTCTATATATATTAGTTGGCCAATTGATTTCTTTCTATTTATAGTAGAGACAGGTTCTAGCTCTTGCTCAGGCTGGTTTCTAACTCCTGACCTCGAGCAATCCACCTGTCTCGGCCTCCCAGAGTGCTAGGATTACAGGCGTGAGCCACCACGCCAGCCCACATTTCACTTTTACACTTCTTGTTTTGTGTTTATTGTGAAGGTACATCCTCAGTCTTTCAAATGCAGATTTTGGCTTATGATTATATTTCACATTTTTAGAGCAATTTTTTTTAAACCACAGATAAGTAAAAAATTTGTGTTATTTTCGAATATGAATTCCATCGTGGAGCAAATGCAGCACAGATAGTTTAAAATATCAACAAAGTGGGAAGGATGTGACTAATGAGCACATAGTACATCAATAGTTTGAGAAGTTCCATTATGGTGATTTTAATCTTGAAAATGAGCCACATGAGCAAGGTGAGACCAAGGTGGATAATGATGAGCTGAAAGCTGTAGTGGAAGTGAATCCATCTCAACCTATGTGTGAATTAGCAGCAAGGTTTGTTGTTACTATTCCAACAATATTGAACCATTTGAAACAAATCACCAAGGCAAAGAAGCTGGATAGATGGATTCCACATGAATTAAATGAGCATGAGAAGAAAAGTCATCTGGAAGCTTGCCTTTCTTTGGTGTCACAACATAAAGACAAACCATTTCTACACCGTATAGTTATGTGTGATGAAAAATGGATTCTTTTTGACAATTGCAAGCATTTAGCACAATGGATGGACAAAGATGAAGTGGTGAAACACAGTCCAAAACCAAATATTCATCAAAAAAAGCTAATGGTGTCTGTTTGGTGGTCCAGCACTGGTATTACCACTATAGTTCCATTAACCCTGGTCAATCCATTACAGCAGATGTCTGCTGCAACCAACTGGGTGAAATGATGAGGATGCTTGCGATTAAGCAGCCAAGATTGGTCAACAGAGACACACCAATCCTCTTGCAAGACAACTTCGACCACATGTGGCACAAACAAGTCTGCTCAAACTATAGAGGCTGGACTTGAAAACTCTCTGTCATCCACCATATTCACCAGAACTTGCACCAACTGACTACCACTTCTTACAGGCTTTGGACCACTTCTTGCAAGGAAAAATATTCAATTTTCAACAAGCTATGGAAAATGCCTTTCTCAATTTCATCGCCACTTGATCTCCAAGCTTCTTTGCTACTGGCATAAACAAGCTATCATTAAGACAGCAAAACTGTGTAGTTTATGTGCATACTTTGGTTAATTGTACTGCTTCTTGTTTGAGATATAATAAACTCCACTTTTGATTGGAAATCAGACATTTCATGTTTAATAATCTAATATTTCTGCCAGGCTCTTTAAGATACTAGCAATCTGGAATCACCTTAAGTCAAGTTCAGGACTCGAGATTTTCTGGGTCACTTTATTCCCAGCAGGCACACCCAAACCAGAGCAGTGTTCACCAGGGTCCTACTGCTCGCAGGCTCTGAACTCTGAATTTTTCACCCTAGCCTCCCAAGGCTGCCAGAGTTGCAGCTTAGCCTCTTCTAGAACAAAACCCCCAAGGCATATGAAGGGGGGCTTCATTCCTCCACTGTTCCATCCGCCTCAGTATTCAGCATCTCAATTCAATAATTCCTCAAATCTTATGATTCTCTGCTGCTTTCAAGATAAGATTTTCAAGCTTTTAAGAAGTTTTCCTTGGTAGGTGGTTTGTTTGAATTATGTAGTCTCACATTTCCAGAACTGGTGGTCCCTTTGACCCTGAAATGGGGTATCCAATTGGCAGCAATGTTTTCAGGGCATACAGGGTCCTCACTGTGCCCTTGAGAGTCATGACTGGTCTAAGTCAACATGGTGACCTTCGTCTTCTTTGTCTATCTCGAGTGGGCAAAAAGACACAAGACTCCAGGGGACTTGTGGATGCATTTTTGTGCCCTTATGAAAGAGCTGTTCAGGAACCAGAGCCCTTTTTCTTCTTTTTGCTTTGCGATGATGTTATGTAAGGATGTTGTACTTGAATCTGTGGCAACCCTCCTGTGACTAAGAGAAGCCAAGAAATTCTCGAAGGATAGCTCTTATTATTGTTAAGCCACTTAAAACCTTTGGAACCCTTTGCTGCCAGGCTTCCTGAGGAAACAATAAACATCCTATGGTTTCACTGTTAGTCAGGTTTTCTGTTATGTGTAGCCCAAAGCATTCCTAACTGACACATCATCCCTCACATCTCAGCTTTAAATGTCATTTCCCCAGGAAGGCCTTCCCGAAACCCCCAGATCAACACATTCTATAACTCTCCACTCTCCCTTAAGTACACCTCATCATACTTGTAATTACTTGTTGAATGATGGTCTTTGTGCGCTGTAAGCTCTGTGAAAACAGAGGGCATGAGAGGTATCCTAGGGCCAAGCCCCGTGTGGGGCTCGGTAGCCTCTAAATACATAAATAGGGAAAAAAAGATAGAAGTCTCAAGAGCACAGACAGAGGGAGGAACAGGATAAAAATCATGGCAGGTGTGAATTAAAGTTTGTGCAATTGTGCTGCTTCTATCATATGAAAACCGTTAAAGTTTAAGGAGTCATTAAAGAAGGGTTGGAATGGCCATTGTGGGAACTGGGTGTGAGCATTTATCTGGTACAAGCAAGACTTGCCAAGGAGTATTACAGACCCATCGGGATTAGAAAGCATGTACATTGGCATAAATCGGCAGAATTATGAGATTTCCTCCAGCAGTGTTCAGCCGTCTGGGTGTGGGAGAGAAGCTGGGTAATTAGATCAACTCAAAGATGGGGTCTGCGGGACAGGCTGCTTTTTGTTCCTTTCTCAGATGAAGTAAATGAAAGTAGGTGTGGAATTAGGTTTCCATTGTCTCAAAAATGAAAACTTTTAGAACTCAAAAGACTTGCCCTTTGGCTCCAGACTGGAGACTATCTGCGGGTTGAAGCATTCACGCCAGAAGTCTTCCCTTATTGCCCACCTGCCCGCCGGGCCCATGGAATTTCCTAAAGGGTGTGCAAAAGATATATATGTGTGCACATTTTTCTGGGGAAAGTGTCTGTAGCTTCCCTTAGATTCTCAGTGGGCTCTGGGATCCAGAAAGGCAAGAACCACTTGGATTTGGCTCCTAGCCATGGGCCTCCGTGTGGATCCACTGCTGTGGATCAGGGCTTGACTGATGAGCAGTCACATCCCTGCTTGACAAGGGATAGCGTGGCAAAACAGAGGTAGATGTGCAGAGGCCTGGGCTGTGCCACCTCGGGGAACTTACTTAGCTCCTCAAGTTTTCTCTTCTATAAAATGGGAATGATAGTCATAGTTCCTTATTTCAGAGGGCTGTTGTAAAGATTAAATGAGTTAATACATGCGAATGCTTAGGGCCATGCCTGGTACTTAGTAAGGACTAGAGGAGTTTTATTGTTTTTTGTTTTTGTTTTTTTCCTTTTTGAGACAGAGTCTCACTCTGTTGTCTGGGCTAGAGTGCCGGGTGCCAGCCTAGCTCACAACAACCCCAAACTCCTGGCCTCAAGCGATCCTCCTGCCTTAGCCTCCCAAGTAGCTGGGACTACAGGTATGCGCCACCAAGCCCAGCTAATTTTTTTCTATATATTTTTAGTTGGCCAATTAATTTCTTTCTATTTTTAGTAGAGACAGGGTCTAGCTCTTGCTTAGGCTGGTTTCGAACTCTTGAACTCTAACAATCTGCCCACCTCGGCCTCCCAGAGTGCTAGGATTACAGGCGTGAGCCACCATGCCCGGCCATGTTGTTTTGTTTTGTTTTATTTTGGGGGACAGTCTTGCTCTGTTGTCCTGGCTAGAGTGCTATGGCGTCAGCCTAGCTCACAGCAACCTCAAACCCCTAGGCTCTAGTGATCTTCCTGCCTCAGCCTCCTGAGTAGTTGGGACTACAGGCATGTGCCACCACACCTAGCTAAATTTTTTTCTATTCTTAGGCGAGACAGGGTCTTGCTCTTGCTCAGGCTGGTCTTGAACTCCTGACCTCAAGTGATCCTCCTGCCTTGTCCTCCCAGAGTACCTGGATTTACAGGCATGAGCCACCGTGCCTGGCTGCATTTTTACTGTGACTAATAATGACACACACCAGGACACGCATTCAAGGACAAAATCTTTGAATCGGAAAACAGCATTTGGGGTAGCACAGTCACAGCTCATTTTCTGCAGAGCATAAAATCTACCATCCTCTCCCCTCTGATACTCACCGTGTGTGATCCTAGGCATTGGACCACTGTGTGGTCATGCTTCTCATTTGCAAGACAAAGATAATAAATAACTACCATAGGACTGTTGTTGTAAGGGCTCAGAGTGGGGCTCATAGTCACTGAATTCTGGTTACTGTCACTGTTACTGCCCGGGCGGACATTCAGGCTCCTTATCTTGACGATAGAGGCTCTTCCCATCAGGAAGACCTTTTCACTCTGAGACATTCCCGCCTCACAAAGCACCTTCACGCAGGCTGTGCTGCCACATTGCTGCTCTACTGCTGAGGATCTGAGACCCAGAGAGAACAAGTGACTAAAGGCCCCACAGACTGTTGCCCTTCCTCAGAGCATTTTCTTTTCTTTTCTTTTTTTTTTTTTTTTGAGACAGAGTGTCGCTTTGTTGCCCAGGCTAGAGTGAGTGCCAGTGGTGTCAGCCTAGCTCACAGCAACCTCAAACTCCTGGGCTCAAACAATTCTGCTGCCTCAGCCTCCCAAGTAGCTGGGACTACAGGCATGCGCCACCATGCCCGGCTAATTTTTTCTATATATATTTTTAGTTGGCCAATTAATTTCTATTTATAGTAGAGACGGGGGTCTCGCTCTTGGTCAAGCTGGTTTCGAACTCCTGACCTCAAGTAATCTGCCTGCCTCGGCCTCCCAGAGTGCTAGGATTACAGACATGAACCACCATGCCCGGCCCCTCATAGCGTTTTCTTCCAGGAGCCCCTCTCTTTACTCTTCCCAACTTCCATCTGTAGACATACCACTTTTGATTCAAAGTGGAACTCTGGAAACCACACCATCCATAAAGCCTTCCTAATTCTCCCAATCAGAAGTCCCCGTTGTGAACCAGTTGTGTGACACAGTGCACAGTTTGGCAGTAACATCACATCTCACTTCCCTCACTGCCTGGCCCAGTCCCATTTTTCGTATTGCCCCACTACCATTCTTATTTTTTTTTTAAATTTTTTAATTTTATTTTAAGGACTAATAACCAGAATCTAAAAACAACGTAAGATGCCCAAACAGGGATTTGAACCCTGGACCCGCAGATTAAAAGTCTGGTGCTAGGCCAGGCACGGTGGCTCACGCCTATAATTCTAGCACTCTGGGAGGCCGAGACGGGCGGATTGCTCCAGGTCAGGAGTTCAAAACCAGCCTGAGCAAGAGCGAGACCCCGTCTCTACTATAAATAGAAAGAAATTAATTGGCCAACTAATATATATAGAAAAAATTAGCTGGGCATGGTGGCGCATGCCTGTAGTCCAGCTACTTGGGAGGCTGAGGCAGCAGGATTGCTTGAGCCCAGGAGTTTGAGGTTGCTATGAGCTAGGCTGACGCCACAGCACTCACTCTAGCCTGGGCAACAAAGTGAGACTCTGTCTCAAAAAAAAAAAAAGTCTGGTGCTCTACCAACTGAGCTATCCAAAGCCTTCCCACCACCATTCTTTGCACAGAGAATGCCTTTGGTAGAGAGCTGATGAATGAAAGAAACGAATACTCCAACATTCTACTATTCCAAGGCATTCACACATGTAAGAGAAGGGAAAATAGAGTCCTCAAATGACTGATCTGCTCTGTAGACTAAGAAACTGAATATACAAATGGATAATGGCCAGACCATATATAAAAATAGAACTCTGATCCACAACCTGCAGCCGCCTGCTCAGAAATTAACTCTTTATCTACAACAAACAACCTGGGAGATCAGCCTGCTGTAAGTCAGACTTGCAGAAAGCCAGATTTCTGTCTCTAGTGACAATCCAGGAAGCGAAACAATAATTTAAATAACAATCAGCCCCAAATGGCCAGGACTTGATTAATAACAGACAGCTTCCCTAATTTTCTTTCTTTTTTTTTTTTTTTTTTTTGAGACAGTCTCACTTTGTTGCCCAGGCTAGAGTGAGTGCCGTGGCGTCAGCCTAGCTCACAGCAACCTCAAACTCCTGGGCTCAAGCAATCCTGCTGCCTCAGCCTCCCGAGGAGCTGGGACTACAGGCATGCGCCACCATGCCCGGCTAATTTTTTCTATATATATTAGTTGGCCAATTAATTTCTTTCTATTTATAGTAGAGACGGAGTCTTGCTCAGGCTGGTTTTGAACTCCTGAACTGGAGCAATCCACCCATCTCGGCCTCCCAGAATGCTAGGATTACAGGCATGAGCCACCGCACGAGGCCCCCTAATATTTTTTTTTGAGGCGGGGTCTCAGTCTGTGTCACACAGGCTGGAGTGCAGTGGTGCGATCTTAGCTCACTCACTGTAACCTTAAACTCCTGGGCTTAAGCAATCCTCCTGCCTCAGCCTCCTGAGTGGTTGGGACTACAAGTGCACCACCACAGCTAGCTAATTTAAAAAAATTGTTTTTCCTCTTAGAATTCAATTAAGAAAATGAAATAATAAAAAATAAAAATAATTTTTTTGTAGAGACGGGGTCTCACTATGTTGCCCAGGGTGGTCTTGAACTCCTAGCCTCAAACGATCCTCCTACCTCAGCCTCCCAAAGTGCTGGAATTACAGGCATGAGCCACCAACCCTGGCCAGCTTCCCTAATTTTTTCCCCACTTGCAACCTAGGATCAACCAAAGAAAACCAAATATGCACCCCTAACCAGTCACACTTCTAGTTAGCCCACCTACAGCTTCCTCTTGCCAACAGCCTCCAATCAGGGCACACCTATAGCCTTCCCTTTTTTCCACTGTAAAGCATTCCTGCTTCTCTGCCTGCCTTTGAAGCTCTGTCAAAATGCAAGTGCCTATGGCCCAGTCCCTGGATTTAGCAAACTCAGAATAAATAGCCTTTGCTTTTCTCCTTTGGTTGGTCTTCCTTTATTCCCACACGACCCAGGAAAGAAAGTGCAAGGAGCAGAGTCCAGACTGTCCTCTAACAGTTCCCTCATTCCCCTGGGGTGGAGCCCCGAGCCCTCGGACCACAGGGTTGTTGGCTGTTACACTGGAAACGTTGATCAGACCTTTGGACTCAGCTGAGCTAAAGCTGGAAAAGCCAATTGACTCAGATGAAATCCCTCAGGCACAAAATCACAAAAGAGTTTTTGTTAGATGCTGGTTGGGAGGGAGTGGCTCCAGAAATCTGGGAAAAGGATAGGACAGCCAGCAATAAAGACATGGGGGAAAGGCAGGAACTTTGCCTAGAACAGGGGCCAGGGATTGCCAGGAGCAGCCTTGATGGGAGGGAGAAGTGAGTTGGAATTTTTTTTTTTGGCCTGGAATTCTTATCTAACCTCCACTACGCTCCTTTATTCATTCCACAGATACTTACTGGGTGCACAGTGTGTGCTGGAGATAGGCTAGGCAAGGTCACGGGCTTTGTAGAGCTCGCCCCCTAACGGTGAAGACAAACAGTAGCTAATGAATAAAATAAGGTGATTTCTGAAGTAGCAAGTGCCCCGAGGAAAATGAAACAGGACGATGCAACAGAGAGAAAGAGTGCTGGGTGGGGGCAGCATTAGGAAGGGCGCTTAGGGACGGCCTTGGAGGAGGGACGTTTGGGCTGACACCCCAGTGGCCAGAAGGAGCCAGCAGGGCGACTCTCAGTGGAAATGGTTTTCCGGGCAGCGGGAGCAGCTTAGCGAAGGCCCTGACATGTTCAATGAAGACAGGAAAGGCCAGTGAGGCCAGAGCAGTGCGAACAAAGGGTAATATGGTGGGATGAGACCAGGAGGAGCTCAGGCTGGACCAGGCAGGAAGCGCCTTCAGGATCATGTTGAGTTTAGATTTTATTGAATTTTTTTTTTTTTTTTTTTTGAGACAGTCTTACTCTGTTACCCGGGCTAGAGTGCCGTGGCGTCAGCCCAGCTCACAACAACCTCAAACCCTGGGCTCAAGCAATCCTCCTGCCTCAGCCTCCCGAGTAGCTGGGACTACAGGCATGCGCCACCATGCCCAGCTAATTTGTTTTTTTTTTTTTTGAGACAGAGTCTCACTCTGTTGCCTAGGCTGGAGTGAGTGCCGTGGCGTCAGCCTAGCTCACAGCAACCTCAAACTCCTGGGCTCAAGCAATCCTACCTCAGCCTCCCAAGTAGCTGGGACTACAGGCATGCGCCACCATGCCCCGCTAATTTTTTCTATATATATTAGTTGGCCAATTAATTTTCTTTCTATTTATAGTAGAGATGGGGTCTCGCTCTTGCTCAGGCTGGTTTTGAACTCCTGACCTCGAGCAATCCACCTGTCTCGGCCTCCCAGAGTGCTAGGATTACAGGCGTGAGCCACCGCGCCCGGCCCCAGCTAATTTTTTTTAATATATATTTTTAGCTGTCTGGATAATTTCTATTTTTTAGTAGAGACGGGGTCTTGCTCTTGCTCAGGCTGGTTTTGAACTCCTGACCTTGAGCTATCCTCCTGCCTCAGCCTAGATTTTATTGAATTCTAAATACAATGGGAAGCTAATGAAAAAAGGCACTAATGACTGTCCTGGTTTAGCCATGTTGTCAAAGCCTTAGAAGACCTATTTTGCTGAGATCTTGTCACGATCCCAGAAGTTAGGGGACGTGTGTTCGTGGGGAGAACAGTGTCAGGGAAATACAGCGTAGGTCAGACCCAGCTGTAGTAAGCCACAAGCAAAATCCCTTGCTGAGTCAGCTAAGATGAGCCACACGGTGTGTGTATAATCTGAAATTGTACCCTAAATATTTTTATGTGGCCTATTTTAGGGAGAGAACCCAAAGCTTTTATCTGTCTCTTAGGAGGGTCTCTGTGGCCAAAAAAAGATGGAAAAAGGTGAATATTGACACATGTGTTTGCATATGCACGAGCATGGGCTTTCTTTTTCTTTAAGACGTGTCAAGTGCAGTGGTGAGAGGCGGAAAGAGTAGAATAAGGAGCTCGACCTGTAACCGACTGTGAACAATTGAGAGAACTCACCACCTGTGGGCCAGTCCATGACCGGCTCTCTTGATAAGGACACAAGGACACCGTCTCGGAGAAGGAGACTCACCGTATACCACGTGTGTGCTTTCCCTATTTCCAAAACCCACTTCAGTGGAAAAGACTGAAGCTGGGGAATGGTGGATAAGGTGGGGCGGGAGGGGCTAACGTGTTGGCATGGCAGGAACCTGGGGGAAAACCTTTCCCTACCCTTAACCCAGCCTTCTGGGTCAGGGTGGGGCCGTGACAAACCCGCTGCCAGGTCCTGACTTGGGCAGCCTCACCCCAGCCCTAACCTGTGCTCACATGCCTCAACGCTAAGGAACTGTCCTCGGAGAGGCAGGGTGCAGGAGGGCCGCACCTCACCCGGAGGCGCAGAGGCCTTGGCTGCCCCCAAGGGTGATGGCGTGGCTCTGGGAGAGATCTCCTCGAGATAGGTGCCCTGTGCTCAGGTCACCGAAGCCACTGTCCTCCTCCGCCCCAGGCTCCTCTGAGCCCCGAACCTTCACAGAAAGGGCACAGCACCCTCCGACCCCACCGGGAGCTCTTTGCTCGGATCTGAACTCATCTCTCAGATGCTTTTATGAAGGGCTCATTCCCAAGGTTTTGGTTAGTCATTTTTCTTTCAGTAAAAGTTCACCTTGCTCTGCCTGGTGTCCGTGCCCTGCCCTACCCAGCAGATGGAGGCTCAGATGGGAATGTCTCCTCCAATTCTCTCCAGAATCTTGGCTTGGATTTGCTTTGCCTCCCCACAAATAGGCCCTGGCCGGCCTTCAGGCCCCACCTGTTCCCGGTCTCCTGGGACTCAGATCCTCAGTGATCTGGGGCCACGAGTCAGGGAATAGCGTCAGCTGCTGATGACAGGTCCCTGGCGAGATGCAGGGCAGACGAGGGCCTCCTGGTCCCACATGCGGAGAAGTGAGTAGGGTCTGGTCAAGTAAACCAAGGAGCTGCTTTCCTCTCTGGCTCTGGAACAATCAACCATCCAATATCTTCCTCCTGAGGCCTCCTTTGAGGGTCTGAGCACAGTCACTCATATTTGTGTAGCCAAATATTATAGTATCCTCAAACCAAATCTTCTCACCCTAAATTAAATGATAATACCTGCCAATATTTGTCGGGTACCTACCGTGGGCCAGCCCCTGTTCGGTGAAGGGCTTTATGTGTATCTATTCATTTAAACTCCACAGAACCCCAGCACAGTGGCATGGTTAGTGTCGCCCTTCACACAGCTGGTTGGCAGGGCCAGGCCAGTCTGTGGACACGACAACTCCAGCTGCTCATCAGTAAAAACAGAAGGAGTCTCAGCAGGTCCCACAGTCTTGCGCTGAGTGGGCTCCAATCTGTGGCCCAGCAACTGGAGAACAAAAGTCCCATCCTGACAGTGTGCTCTGCACACGGGGATTAGCGCGCACAGCGAGGGGCTAAGAAGCCAAAACCGGGGGACCTGGGTTGTCTCTCTGCTTGTCACTCATTGACCTTATGGCCCAGGCAGCTCTTGGCCTCCCAGGAAGTTTCCTCTGTAAAATGAGGGGGTGAGCCTGCATGCCCCCAGGGCTCCTTCTGTTAACCCAAGCTGGATAAAAGCATAAGCTCCCTCCTGCTGGGACATAGAGTCTTCTGGATTTAAGATGGGACTGCATGTGATTAGCCCATAGTAAGTTGAAAATACCCTAAGCCGAAAATGCATTTAATACACCTAACCTACCGAACATGCGTTGAATATCTCATGTCATTTATTGAATGGCTGTGTGGGTACTCGAAGCACAGTCTCTACTGAATGCACATGGCTTTCGTACCACCAACAAATCGTAAGTAAAACCACTGTAAGTTGGGGACCATTGGCTGGGCGAGGTGGCTCATGCCTGTAATCCTAGCACTCTGGGAGGCCGAGGCGGGCGGATTGCTCGAGGTCAGGAGTTTGAAACCAGCCTGAGCAAGAGCGAAACCCCGTCTCTACTATGAATAGAAAGAAATTAATTGGCCAACTAATACATATAGAAAAAATTAGCCGGGCATGATGGCGCATGCCTGTAGTCCCAGCTACTGGGGAGGCTGAGGCAGGAGGATCGCTCGAGCCCAGGAGATTGAGGTTGCTGTGAGCTAGGCTGACGCCATGACACTCACTCTAGCCTGGGCAACAAAGCGAGAATCTGTCTCAAAAAAAATAAATAAATAAAGTTGGGGACCGTCACATGAAAATCTGGCTGAGCCTCCCAGCCCTGCTCCCAGCCCTGGGGTGCTGGGCAGGGTGCTGGGCCAGGAGAGTGGGCACCAGAGTCTTGGCTCCGAATTTGCCCTCAAAGTCCAGCACCATCTCACGCCTCATTTTTCTCATCTGATAAATGGAGGCAGTGCCCACCAGCCCACCCCTGCTGGATATGGGGAGTGATTAAAGGACATAATAATCTAAAAGCCTTTGGAGACTGAGGTGCCAAGCTTGGTGGGGAATTATTGGCTGTGTTATTTCTCTGACCCTCTACCTACGGGTGATCCCAGTTTCTGAGATAAGGGTGGGACCTGAAGTGAGGGGACAGCCGGTGTTATCGGGCATAAGTGCCCCCCACGCTTCCAAAACTATCGGCCGTCTCTGTGCAGGCCACCCCTCCAGTGGTGCTAGGCAAGAGGAAGAGGCGACGGAGCCGCCTCCAGGCGCTGGGGTCGGTGGCAGGATGCCACCCACTCAGGAGCAGGGGTCGCCTGCCGCTGGCCCGAGATGGCCCCTCAGAGCTCCCGAGGAAAAGCCTCAGGAACAGACAGAAAATAGGACGGTCCATCCATTTACCAGTGTGACTGAGCACCTACTTACTATGTGCCTCGCACAAGAAAACAACGGGCCGCAAAATGCCCGAGGTAGAACCCAGGTCACACCGACTGGACCGGTGGTGCCCAGGAAGGTCTGGCCCCTTGGGAGCTCGGCATAAAGATAGTTGAGGTGGCAAGAGGGGCCGGAGCCAGAGCAGGAGACCTGGGGAGCCAGGCCGAGTCTTGTCCTGTGTACAAGGCCCCAGGGCCAGGGAGGGGTGCTGAGCAGGCCCCACTTCTCAGCCCCAGAAGCGCAGTGGTCACCTCCCAGCACAGAAATCCCACTAGGGGCCAGTGTCCAGCCAGAGAGTGCAGCTGCTCGTGGGATCTGTGGACGACGAGCCTTGTCTGTGGTCAGAGGGGCGAGCGTGGGCCACCTCCTGCCTCAGCCTGCACCTCGTCCACAGCAAACCCCAGCCTTTCTCACTTCGGGTCCTTTGTATGTTTAGCATCTTTCCTCTTGTTCTAGAACGAGGTATGGCTGGACTGAGGCATCAGTTCTTCCCCTTAACTTTGGCCACTCTAGGAGTTTCCTTGCCCCTTGAATTAAACATTTCCAGGATGGTGCAGTGGCTCACGCCTCTGGTCCCACCTAGTTGGGAGGCTGAGGCAGGAGGATCCCCTGATACCCAGGAGTTCGAGGTTACAGTGAGCTATGAGTGTGCCACTGTACTCCAGCCAGGGCAATTTTTCTTTTTTTTTTTAAGAGACAGGATCTCACTATGTTGCCCAGGCTTGTCCCAAACTCTTGGGCTCCAGTGATCTTCCTGCCTCGGCCTCCGGAGTAGCTGGGACTACAGGCACAAGCCTCAGTGGACATTTCCAAGCATTTTGCTAGCGTCCACTACATGATGCGACTGAAATGTTATCACATACATCCTCAGTGTGACCCTGCAGGGGAAATCAGGACAAGGTGAGACTCTGCTCTTAGGAATTTATAATCTAATTATTGAGAAGTGAATAACCTAAAGATGCAGGTGCCACATGGGTCATGAGCTCCAAATGCAGCTGGAGGGGAGAGGTCATGGTGCAGCAGCAAATGCTGCTTGGACGAGGTGGCATTTGAGCCGCTTGAAGAACGAGCAGGATATGAGGGAGGGAAGGAGAGAAGGCATTCCTTTGCTGCCATGCGCAGAGCGTCATGCTTTTGCATTGATCACTGTCACCGTCATCCACGCAGGAGCGAGGACAGCTTAGTCGGGTGGTGGCCACAGAATGCAGGAGACACACACGCATGTAAAGAAGAGGAAGTCTTTGGGCCAACAGTCCCCATCTTCACATCCGTGACAGTATGGACTCTGTTTGCCTTCCCTGAGTCACAACTTCTGCACCTGTAAAATGAAAGCGCTGGGCAAGGTGATCCCTAAGATTCTTACTGTTCTAGAATAAGGGTAGAAAGGAGTGCAGATGACTTGAGGATTCTGAAGAACAGCCCCAACAGCAGGAGCTGAGAAGGCAGGAGAGGGAGCAGTCTGGGGAGAAGACTTCGGTCGTAGATCAATAGCGTGGACCCCTTCATGCCCCTTCCTCACTGGGTCCTGGTCACCACTGGCACAGTCTGATTCATTCTTAGTCTTGTGCATTTGCTGCTTCCCCTCCCTGAGATTGTGACCCTGGCTACACTGAGGCCAGAGCAACAAGAGGAACTGGTCTTCGCCCCAGGGGATTCTATCAGCTTTTCCCTTGGTGAGGAAACGCCTTCATCATCACCAACACAGTCTCGCTATGGCAGCACTGGAGGGCCGGCAGGTAAAGGTGGAAAGCCCCTAAACTGACAAGTTTCCATCACCCCAGGGAAATGAGAGCTTGAAAGAGAAATTAGTTGTTTTTTTTGTTGTTGTTTTGTTTTGTTTTTTTGAGACAGAGTCTTGCTTTGTTGCCCAGGCTAGAGTGAGTGCCGTGGCATCAGCCTAGCTCACAGCAACCTCAAACTCCTGGGCTCAAGCAATCCTGCTGCCTCAGCCTCCCGAGTAGCTGGGACTACAGGCATGCGCCACCATGCCCGGCTAATTTTTTCTATGTACATTAGTTGGCCAATTAATTTCTTTCTATTTATAGTAGAGATGGGGTCTCGCTCTTGCTCAGGCTGGTTTCGAACTCCTGACCTCGAGCAATCTGCCCGCCTCGGCCTCCCAGAGTGCTAGGATTACAGGCGTGAGCCACCGCGCCCAGGCCTGTTTTTTGTTTGAGACTGAGTCTCACTCTGTAGCCCTGGGTAGAGTGCAGCGCCATCATCACAGCTCACTGCAACCTCCAACTCCTGGGCTCAAACGATCATCCCTCAGTCTCCCAAGCAGCTGGGACTACAGGTGCACACCACCATACCTGGCTCATTTTTCTATTTTTAGTAGAGATGAGGTCTCGCTCTTGCTTAGGCTGGTCTTGAACTCCTGACCTCAA
Source organism: Mirza zaza (assembly GCA_008750895.1). NCBI lineage: Eukaryota > Metazoa > Chordata > Mammalia > Primates > Cheirogaleidae > Mirza > Mirza zaza. Next base: position 40,695 of record VSMD01122648.1, read on the forward strand.
CTGATCCTCCTCCCTTGACCTTCCAGAGTGCTAGGATGACAGGCGTGAGCCACCACGCCTAGCTCAGAAATTAGGTTGTTATAAAATAAATAAATAAGAGAGAAATAAATTGAGGTAGGTTTCTGCGCACCTGTGTTTGAGGACCCAGATTAGTTAGTGCCTGGTTCGCAGGCAAACCTCCCACCCAGCAGTGTGCTTGTGTGTAAGAGCCCCTGTGGGGCTCCTGAACAAGACCACCCAGGAATGGGGACAAAGCTTCTATTTTCATAACCCCCACAGGCGACTTTAGGCACAGGAAGGGGAGGGAACTCGGCCTGTTTGGAGGGGCACAGTTCGAGGTGGGCTGAGGCTTTGCGAGCTAAGAGCTGCCAGGACAGGGAAGGCTGGGGAGAGGGCAGGGTTTCCAGCTCTGGGAGCAGACACGCTGGTCGCCTCTGTGTCCACCTCCGTCAGCCGAGCTGAGCCTGGGCCTGTGGACGGAGGGTGAGCGCCGCCTGCCTCAACTTGTGTTTCCTTCACAGCACGCCCTGACTCTCCCACTTCTGACTTCAAATCTTTGGTATGTATGAAATTCTTGCCTCTCCTTTGGCTGCCCTGCCCGCCCGTCCGTCTGGCCGTGGTTAGGAGTTTTGTGCCCTTGTTCTTACCCTTTTATGTCTGCCTGTCTTAGGCTTCAGGTCAATCTGTCAAGATTAATGTGACACCAAACTGGCTTTCTCAGAAATGTGAGGAAACTTCTAGGCACAAGAGCAAGGTTCTCGTGGGGAAAATGACCATGGCTGCTTCCTTAAGGCAGTTCTGAAGTTAAAGTCCTCTGATCCCGACAGCTCCCTGGGCAGAGCAGCCCTGTCTTGCTCAGATTCTCCACTTGCTCAGAGCTCCCCCTGCTCTGCTCTCTGACCCTGGAGAGACCCTCCCCACCCAGAGCTTACCTCTCTGGATTCCTCTGCTGAGCTTAGAAAAATCCTTCATTTACTTCTAGAATGAGGCGACAAGTTGGAATTGGGGCCCAGTAATTATATGGACCTTAATATTCTCCTAGGAGCCTTTCAGAGGAGGGAAGTTGGGTTTCTGTCGCCTTCCTTACTTGAGATAAAATACACTATATTTTGCTTTTAATTCAGCATCTGCAATTGTTCTGGGAATTAGTCACAGTGCTACATGTGGTCAGGACATTAGTGCAATTCCAGACTCGAGAACAAAACAATAGGTTGCTCTGTTTTCTCAAAATGCCTTGAGTCCACAGGCCTCACCCTCCCACCCTGGACAGCACCCTTCCTTCTGTGGTCCCGCTGAGCCTCTACCAGCCCACCGCCACCTCACGCTCTGCTCCGGGTACCCCAAAGCACAGGAGCCTGCCAAGATGGGAAGACATCACAGAACTCAGTCTTGGGGGCATCTCTGCTGCCAGAATTCTTAGTGAAAAAGATAGGGTCTGCCCGCATAGCAACATCCTTTTTTCCCCTATCCCTGGCACAGAGGCTGAGCTGCTGCGAAAACACGTTAATATACACACAGCCCCCCACCCCCCCACATCCCCACCCCACCCCCGTCCCTAGCAAATCCTGACCGGAGCCTTGCCGGACTCTGACAACGAATTCCGGGCATGACAACGGGGAAGCTTTACGTCTCCATCTAAGGCAGAGTCCTGACCTATGTGGCACATCAGACAAACCGTAATTCTGAACGGCACCAGGAACAATAACTCTGTGCCGGGCATAGGGTGTGTGCCTGTCGTCCCAGCTACTCGAGAAGCTGAGGTGGGCAGATGGCTTGAGACCAGCCTGGGCAATGTAGCAAGAACCCATCTCCAAAAAAATTTTCATGGGAGGCTGAGGCAGAAGCATGGCTTAAGCCCAGAAGTTAGAGACTGCAGTGAGCTATGATGATGCCTCCGTCCTGGGCGACAGAGCGAGAGAGAACCCATCTCAAAAAAAAAAAAAAAAAACAAACTTTAAAAAGATTAGCTGGGCACTGTGGCACACACCTGCAGTCTCAGCTACTCAGGAGGCTGAGGTGGTAGGGTCATTAAGCCCAGGAGTTCCAGGCTGCAGTGAGCTATGATGAGGCCATTGCACTCCAGCCTGGGCAATAGAGTGAGACCTTGTCTCTAAAGAAAATAAAATAACTCATATTTTTGTATATGATGCCCCCGCTTTCACATACATTCTATCTTTTTTGTTTTTTGTGATTTTTTTTTTGTAGCAGAATCTCACTCTGTTGCCCGGGCTAGAGGCCGTGGTGTCAGCCTAGCTCACAGCAACCTCAGACTCCTGGGCTCAAGCAATCCTTCTGCCTCAGCCTCCCTAGTAGCTAGGAATACAGGTATGTGTCACCATGCCCAGCTAATTTTTTCTACATATTTTTAGTTGGCCAATTAATTTCTTTCTATTGGCTGGCCACAGCGGCTCATGCCTGTAATCCTAGCACTCTGGGAGGCTGAGGCAGGTGGATCCCTCAAGGTCAGGAGTTCAAAACCATCCTGAGCAAGAGCGAGATCCCATCTCTACTAAAAATAGAAAGAAATTAATTGGCCAACTAAAATATATAGAAAAAATTAGCCAGGCACGGTGGCACATGCCTGTAGTCCCAACTACTTGGGAGGCTGAGGCAGGAGGATCGCTTGAGCCCAGGAGTTTGAGGTTGCTTGCTGTGAGCTAAGCTGACACCACAGCACTCTAGCCCAGGCAACAGAGTGAGACTCTGTCTCATTAAAAAAAAAAAAAATTCTTTCTATTTTTAGTAGAGACGGGGTCTCGCTCTTGCTCAGGCTGGTTTCAAACTCCTGACCTCGAGCAATCCGCCTGCCTCGGCCTCCCAGAGTGCTAGGATTACAGGCGTGAGCCACTGCGCCCGGCCCACATTCTATCATTTTTATTTTGGATTTTACGATAACCTATGAAGCAGAAAATCTTCGTACTGTTGTCACTCTAATTTTATAGATGGCAAAGCTGAAGCTTGGCATGCCCAAGGTCACACAGCTCCCAAACGTCACCGCTGGGACCTGAGTTTGGGTCAGCGCCACCTCTCCCACGCCTGGTCTCTGCAGCCAGCGCAGTATCTCGCCACCTTGCAGCACAGCATGTTCCACCGTGGACTCCCCAGGCCTGGCAGACATGAGGGAGTATGGCTACTTTGAAATGTCCCCTAAGATCCTAAGGGCAGGACTGAGTAGCAGCTGTGTCAGAGGGGAGGGTCCTGATTAATTGTTACCCATCCCGGGTGATAGGTACCATTTTATTGAATGTGTAGAACGGTTATATCAAGACTATAACAGATGAAGACTATCCTCTGAGAAACCTTCTCAACTCAGTAGACAATGAACATCCTCAGACATTCCAGAGGCCCAATCCGGAAGCCCTAGCATATTTATGGCCATGCTTCCCAAACACATGTGTAGGACAGCGTGCACATGGGTTCAAACCACTTAACATAGTTGTCAAAGCACTGATGATTCTGTAAACCTAATGGCTGGCAAGGTCATGTTGGATCAATCCATTCAATTCCATAAACATTTACTGATCATTTCCTGTTGTGTGAACATCAATTAACAGACAGACTCATGACTCATGGCTCAGGGCAGTACTGAAGCATGGTCTGTCGGTGAGGAGCCCAGGACCTGCCCGAGAGGCACTGGCAGATTGAAATAGGGAAATCGAGTCAAGAATTCTGGCTTTGCTAAAAAAAAAAAAAATATATATATATATATATATATATATATATATATAAGCTTTGATTATGCTAAAAAAAAAAACAAAACAAAATTCTGGTTTTGGGAATTTCTGACCAAATTTAAAGTCTACAGAACAGCAATTTTTTTTTTTTTTTTTGAGTCTCACTCTGTTGCCCAGGCTAGAGTAAGTGCTGTGGCATCAGCCTAGCTCACAGCAACCTCAAACTCCTGGGCTCAAGCGATCCTCCTGCCTCAGCCTCTGGAGTAGCTGGGACTATAGTCCTGTGCCGCCACACCCAGCTAACTTTTTTCTATTTTCAGTAGAGATGGTGTCTCGCTCTTGCTCAGGCTGGTCTTGAACTCCTGGGCTCAGGAGATCGTCCGGCCTCGACCTCCCAGAATGCTAAGATTATAGGTATGAGCCACTGTGCCTGGCCCAGAGTAGTGATTGAAGACTAACCTAAATGTCACATCCATGTCTCGGTCCTTCTTACCAAATGGGTCATATCCTGTTTCTTCATTATTTCATCACCCGAGAGCCAGCTCAGCCATGATGGAGCAAGACAACAACCAGAACATGCTGGAATGAGGCCAGAGTTGACCGCTCACCACTTCTTGTTCATGGGCTCATCCCATGGGTATTTATTAAATGTCTACTACGTGCGAGGTGCGGTGGTGGATACAAAGGTGAGTGAACACGGTGGTGGTCTTGCCAGGTTTCTGGTAGAGGACAACAGGCTGTTCTCATCATGGCTGTGGGGACAAGGTAACCAGGAAAAGCCACAGCTGAGTGGTCAGAAGAGCAGCTTCAGGGAGACAAAGAGCGTGAGACAGCATGATGGGACACGGAGTTAACCTCTGGAGACCAGCCTGGCGTGCAGTGATTGGGAATGGAGTGTCTCTTCTGGAACAAAGGAGTTGAGCAAACCATGATTCCAAGAAGCAGAAAAGTAAACAGCAGGCTTTCTGAAAATGGTTGCTGTGACCACAGACCCAAAGACAGTTTCACGTTAGTTTCTGGGCCCCACCTGTATACGCTGATATTAGCATCAGCACTGCCTTGGAAGAGGGTCAATGTCTCGCATGAGACATTAGTTTACAATGTTATTTAATTCAACACAAATAAAGCTTCCTTATTCTGCTGCCAGAGGAAAAAAATTAAGTAAGTAGCAAAATCTCTCAAAAATTTCACTTTGCACACAGTGTATACAGATAACCGTGCCTAAATTAGAATTAGAGATCTGGGGCAAATTACTGGATTTGTGTTTGTGTCTCTGTTTGCAAATCTGTAAATGGTCTAACAGTCCCCACCTCACAGAGTTACAATGAGGACAGGGTGAGGTAATGTGCAAAGCCCTTACAACGGTCCGGGCACAGAGCAAGTGTTACATACGTGTTAGCCACGGCATTATTATTAAATCACTATGTGGAGCTCAAAGCCAGACAAGTACTCAGTCGGTCCCTCCCCTTCGTCCTTTGTCTGTCCTATCCCTAGAGATACTTTTGGGTGAACATCTACTTATTACATAATTTTTTTTGAAAATCTTCTTTTTATCCTCTAGACAGTGTCCACAAATTTAATCTGGTACTTCACAAATTTGTGAGGCACAGGAAATTCTTTCCTTTGTACAATATTTTCAGACCACCATGCCATGGGAGGTGACAGCTGTGGTAAATCTCGTGAGCCTTCTGGTCTGCAGCCATTTCTTAATGGAAAGGACTATTTCTGACCTTCAGTTCTCAGCAGTTACAAATGTCAAAGGCAGACCTTTTCCTCCTCCCAGGCTCTCCTCCCACTGTCCTGTCCTCTGCCGGCCTTCCTGTCCTGCAGCTTGCCACCTTGTAGATAAGTGGATGCTGATGGGGTACGACTGGGCCGACTGGGCCGACTGGGCCGGCTTTGAACAGGCCTGGGCCTAAAATATCTTCCTCAGCCCCCAAAGGCTGGGCATCGCATTGTCTGCATTGTACTGTGACGGCTGGGCAAAGGGGCTTCCCCTCCAAATTCAGCACTATAAATATGCCTCTGGGTTAGGACTGTGTGTCACCCAGAGTCCTGAGATAAACCACCCCTCCTGGGTGGGGGCATTAACCCATTATCTTCCCAAGCTGTTTAGGAACACAGGGCTGGGATGGAGAATGTTTTAAGGAAAGGCCCCACTGGAGGCTTGCAGGTAACTCTGGCCCACAGGCATGTTTTGTGGGATACTACACGTTTTAAAGTTGTTTTTTTTTCCCGGTGACGTGTCAATGTTTTAAAACCAGGGTATTTTATAAATTCTTTTAGAAGGCCGGGCGCGGTGGCTCACGCCTGTAATCCTAGCACTCTGGGAGGCCGAGGCAGGCGGATTGCTCGAGGTCTAGGAGTTCAAAACCAGCCTGAGCAAGAGCGAGACCCCATCTCTACCATAAATAGAAAGAAATTAATTGGCCAACTAATATATATAGAAAAAATTAGCTGGGCATGGTGGCGCATGCCTGTAGTCCCAGCTACTTGGGAGACTGAGGCAGAAGGATTGCTTGAGCCCAGGAGTTTGAGGTTGCTGTGAGCTAGGCTGACACCACGGCACTAAATCTAGCCTGGGCAACAAAGGGAGACTCTGTCTCAAAAAAAAAAAAAATTCTTTTAGAAAAAAAAAAACCCACAAAAATAGAAACGCTAGCAATATTGTCCTATGGCCCCACAAAATAACAGAGGTCTCAGGTGTCCTCAGCCAGCTTCCCTACCTGCCCCAAGGCCTCTCACCGTGGGGGAAATGTTGAAAGGACAGGCCAGGGCACCTAGAACTCACTTGTCTGTTCTATAACACTCCAAATATTTCTTGTAACTCTACACATATGAAACACAGAACACAAATACAAAATATGAAAAAAAAAAAAATAGATGATACAAAGTGACATAATTAATCCTTCTCCTAAAACAACTTAGGGATTTTTTTTTTTTTTTTTGAAACAGAGTCTCACTCTGTTGCCCAGACTAGAGTGCTGTGGCGTCAGCCTGGCTCACAGCAACCTCAAACTCCTAGGCTCAAGCATCCTCCTGCCTCAGCCTCCCGAGTAGCTGGGACTACAGGCATGTGCCACCATGCCCGGCTAATTTTTTCTATATATTTTTAGTTCGCCAATTAATTTCTTTCTATTTTTAGTCGAGACAGGGTCTCGTTCTTGTTCAGGCTGGTTTTGAACTCCTGATCTTGAGCCATCTCCTGCCTTGGCCTCCCAGAGTGCTAGGATTACAGGCGTGAGCCACCAAGCTCAGCCCAATTTAGAGATTTATTGAGGAAAAAATATGCATGTTAAACTTCAAATAAGGATACATTTCTTACATTTCAAAAGCATTTTATATTTTCACATCCATCATCTTTTTAGAGATAACATCTGCCTCTGCAGAGCCCAGTATTAACCTCCTCATGGTCCCTATTACCTGCAGCGTCTGTCCCTAACTAGACCCAACTCCTCGAGGCCACAGACTGTCTTCTAATTGTATCCTCAACACCAAGTGCAAAAGGTACCCAAGGAATATTGGGTGGGGACGCCAAAGACCTCCATTATTTTGTGGAGATGCAGGACGATGTCGTTAGATCGAACGACGATGTCACTCTATTATTGTGTTTTGTTTTTTGGAAAAGTTATAAAATATTCTGGTTTTAAAGTATATGTATTGAGGCCAGGTGTGGTGACTCACCACCTTGCCTGTAATCCCAGCACTTTGGGAGGCTGAGGTAGGAGGATCACTTGAGCCCCAGAGTTTGAGGCTGCAGGGAGCTATGACGACACCACTGCACTCTAGCCCTGACAATAGAGAGACCCTGTTTCAAAAAAAAAAAAAAGAAAAGAAAAGAAAAGGCAGCTTTAAAACAGTGAGTAAACCAGCCTGTTGAATATTCAGTTCTTAAAATAAATAAAAAATAAAATAAATAAATAAAACAGTGAGTAGCTGAGAGGCCAAGGCGGGTGGATCGCTCAAGGTCAGGAGTTCGAAACCAGCCTAAGTGAGACCCCCGTCTCTACTAAAAATAGAAAGAAACGAATTGACCAACTAAAAATATATATTCAAAAAATCAGCCAGGCATAGTGGCGCATGCCTGTAGTCCCAGCTACTCAGGAGGCTAAGGCAAGAGGATCGCTTGAGCCCAGAAGACTGAGGTTGCTGTGAGCTAGGCTGACGTGAGGACACTCACTCTAGCCTGGGCAACAAAGTGAGACTCTGTCTCAAAAAATAAAATAAATAAATAAATAAACCAGTGAGTAAGAACCAACAAAATGCAACTCACCAGTAAATGGAGAACAAAAACTTAAAAATAGTGACCATTTATTATCTTCCCTGTGCCAGCCATTTTACATATATTTATTTTTAACTTAATAAGACATGGATAATACTTGCAGTTAACAAATTTAAACAACACATCAACACATAGAGAAAAAAGCAAAAGCTTTTCTCATCCCTCCCCCTCCCCTGCACCCGTCCCCAGATGTTACCAACACTCTGGAGTTGGGGTGCGTTCTTCCAGATAGAAATGGGTAAACAGACATCTCCAAGCTCATCATGTGTCAGATTTAGCCCCATTTCACGGATGAGGAAACTGCAGCACGGAGAGCTTGGAGTATTCTTCGAAGACAGAGCTGGCGAGCCCTAGAGCTGAGATTCAAATCCAGACCAGTCTGACTCATAAGTCAGCGGGCTTTCCTTCCACTAAGTCCCCAGTGTAAAATTTTATGGAGGAAGAAATTGAAGCTCACAGAGGTCCCCAGCAATCAGAACCACGTGGTTCACTGCCCAACGCGGGAGAGGCAGGGGTGGCTGGGCTTGCAGGGGAGGCTGCGCGGAGGACAGGGCTGTGACCGCGGATCTGGGGTCGCTCAGGACCATCTCCGTCCTCGGCCCTGCCGCCTGTCCAGGCCACCAGGGTACAGGCTCCACCTGGGCCTCTGGACGTCCCTCTTAGGCAGGCGCAGCACTCGCACCGCCCTCCCAGAGCCGGTCGCGAGGCCTGGGGCGCTGAAGTCCCGGGCCCCAGCGGGGCTCAGGAATAGTGCCCGGGAGCGACAGCTGCCTCGGAACCGGGATGGGACTGTTTGGGCTCCTCTTCTAGCCGTCCCGGGGGCGCCCAGCGCGCAGGGGCTGCGGAGGCCCGCAGTCCCCGAGTGGGTGGCCCTGGCGGGCGGGGGCTGTGGGGTCGGCTGTCCCCACCCCGGGGCCGCCAAGGGGCGCGTGGCGGGCGGGTGGGGCGCTGGCGGGGGCGGGGCGCGAGGGCGGAGTCGCGGCCGGAGGCGGCAGTGTCCGGAGCCTGGCTCGGGGTCTGGAGTGGCCGCCGCGGAGCTAGGCTGCCTCGAGAGAGCGCCCCGGCGCCGAAGGGTTAACCAGCTGTCGGGGGCGCGCGGAGCAGGTAGAGACTCTCCCTGGGACCCCGGCCCGGCCGCCACCTCTGCACGCGTCCCGTTAGACCACCCATCCCGCGAGCCCCAATTGCCCTGGCTCCCTGCGCTGTGCGGTCGCGCCCCCGCTGCGACCCCGGCCCGGCTCGGATTGCCTCGGAGGATCTTCCAGCCCCTGGGATAGGATTCCTGGGGAGGGGGTCTGATCCCTTGGAACTCTGGCCCCATCACCCGGGGCGGGGAGTGAGCCAAAATTCCTACTAAGTCACATAGTGAAGTTGGAAAACATACTCAAGACCTCCCTGCACGCGCCGGCGCCTCCTGCCGTCCCCTAGGAGGGTGCCCTTGGAGGATGTACCCTCGACGCCCCCATCCTCGCCGCGCAGCTGGGGACAGGGTTGCTGGGAGGGGTGCAGGTGGGTGCCCTTGATCTAGCTCTAGCCTGATGGTGGAAGAGGCTGATCGAAAAGAAAGACACCTGTTGGGACGGTCCTCCAGGACCCAGGACTGGAGGGCACTGTGAGGACCAACGAATTCTGACGCAGGACAGGGACTCGCCACCGGAAACCAGAAACATACTGTCCCCCGCCCTCCCCTGCAGTGACCCATTTCCCAGAGGTGAGTCCCTCCTGGGCAGAAGGGTTAGCCCTGCAGGTCGTTCCCTGTATCCTCACTGGCCAGCGCGGGGAGGTGTGGCCAGGAGGAGCCCAGGTTTGTCCAGCCTGGGGCCAGCCTGGCACCAGAGTGACCACTTCTGACCTCCACTTTCCTCACGCCGGCAGCGAGAGACACCAGATGAGAGGCATGAAAAGGGGTGAAAAGCACAAATGTGTGTCTGTTTCCGCAGAGGAGGGGGTATGGGCCCCCTGCCCAGCTGTGCAGGGGAGGGTGGGGTGGGACTTTTCCAGAGAGGGAGCCAGGCCTGGCCTGGGCCCCAGGAGCTCACGTCACCCCCACCCCTCACTTCTCCAGGGAACTGCCAGAGCCAAACCCGGCCCAGGACAGGATTATGTGTACTGGGTAGACCCGCAGAGAGAGGCCGTGAGAAGAGACCTGGGGTGGCAGAGAGCGGCAGAGGCTGAGAGGAGGTGGAGAGGGGACCCCGGCATCACAGAAGGTGCAGACAGTGACCATCACCCTCCTCCCCTCTCTTGAACCACAAGTAAGAGAGTCAGGCAGCAGCTGAAGGTGGAACATGGGCCCTTCTCCGGAGACTGTGGCTTCCCCACCCCTGTCAGGGCAGAGCTGCTGACCTCAGTGGCCAGCCCAGCCCGGGCCAGGAGTGGCCATTAGCAGCCCCCTCCCCAACCCCAAGCAGCCAAAGTGACCCTGCCCATTCTGGCTCAGCCTCTCTGATCCCTCCCTTACGATCTCAAGCCCTGGGGTCTCAGGGCGGGGAGTGGGGCTGAATGTTGCTATCCCCAAGCACATTCCTACCTTCCCTCTGTCATTTTCCTGCCCCTGAGCTGGCCCACCTCGCAAGGACAGCTCCTTGGATTCCTCTCCTGGGTGCCTTTCAGATCCAACAGAAACAGTTCTTTTTTTCCTGGAAAGCAGAAGTAAGAGGAGGATGAGGAGTAGGGGTGGGAAGGGCTCAAAGGGAGAAGGAAGGAGCTGGAGGTGGGTGGGTAGGTGGAGAGTCGGGCTTTGAGGCCAGGGTGAGGTTGCAAGCCACGCTCCCCCGTTGTTCAAAGCTAGACTTCAGGATGGACTGGCTGGCTCTCCGGAATGAGAGGCCTGAGATGGGGAGCAAGGGCGGCTCCTCTCCTTCCCACATTCCCCTGGCCCTTATAGCTGTGCAGGAAACAAGCCCTCATTGAACCAGTGCCGGATGCTGGCACCCATGGGGTGGGGGTAGGGGTGTAAATCGCCTGTTTCTTTTCTGGAGATTAAACCATCAACCCGCTTAGTTTATCCCTTGGCCAAAAAGTGTCTGAGGCAGGCAGCAATGTGCCTGACTGTTCCCTAAGGAGCTTAGCTAAGAAGGGAGGCAAAATCTGGGAGGTAGGTGGGCAGCAGAGATGGTTGGGGCGAGGTCTTGGTCCTGGAAAATCCAAGGGGCTTCTTGTCAGCTCCTCAGATGGGGTGTCTGGCATATTCTGACCCAAGTCTCCCTCCTCAACGTTCTAGGTACCTCTGGGAGGGCAGGAGTGGGAGCTGGATGAAACCATCCCACGACAGAGCCTGCCTGTGTGTGCTGAGCTGGCCCAGAAGCAGCCCCTAGGTGGGACTCAGGGAGGAGCCGAGGTCAGACCCACCCTGTAGCCTCTGCAGATGGACAAAGGTAGCATTCCTTCCTGCTCCCACCCTTAGGATTACAAAGGGGCGGGCCGGTCTCCCCCACCCCTCCATCCTCTCTGAGAGGCCCACTGAGGAGTCATCCCTCCCAGCTGCGAGCTTTCTGGAGACTAGAGAGGTAACCCTCAGGCTTCTGTCCCTGCAGAGCGCACCCCTCCTAGCCCAGATGCCTGAGTAGAGTTTGCATCCAGCCCCCTCCTCCCTTGCCCTGGGGCAGTCGAGGGAGGAGCGATGGAGAAGTGGGCGGGCAGGTAAGGGACGCTACTCGGGTCGAGGGATGGCTCTGTCCTTGGAAGTGAGGGAAAGGGGACCAGTGGGAGGGGCAGGGGAAGTGGTGAGCAACTTCTAATTTCTGAGAAGTTGGCAGTCAGGAAGTGGGGCGCCTGCTGGGGGAGGGGGAGGGGTGGTGTCGCAGCACCTCCTCTGGCTCCAGTCTGACGTCCCCCCCTGCCTTTGGCTTGCAGGCCCCAGCTGTGTTTGATGCTGCTTCTGTCCCTCCCCCAGCTCTGCCTGGATCAGGAGGTGAGCGCTGGACAGGTGAGCAGCTCCTGCCTGCCTGCCTGCCTGCGTTCCTTTCATCTCCCCAATCTCCCACTCACCTCCCCGGGCCCCGCCTCCATTTCCTGCAACCTCCTCCGCGGCCCATCCAGCCTCCCTGACTCCTTACCAAGCAACATCATGAGGCCAAGTTCTGGTCCTGCCTCTACTACTGAATGTGGCCATGGGCCAGTAACAACTCCTTGAGCCTTGGACTGGATACTCTGTATGGTGCCCTCTAAAATTATGCTAATTATGTCTGACGTTTTTCTCTGTATAGGTGTTGTCCGGACACACTCTTCAGACACCTGCAGAGGACAGCCAGAGCCCTGAGGGTGTCTGGGGACCTTGGGACCAGTGGGCCTCTTGTTCCCAGCCCTGTGGGTTAGGGGTGCAGCGCAGGAGCCGGACATGTCAGCTCCCTACGGCTCAACACCTGGGCCTGCCCCTGCCTCCTCGGCCCCCAAGACATCCAGAAGCCCTCCCTCCTCGGGGTCAGGGCCCCAGACCCCAGACTTCCCGAGAAACTCTCCCCCTGTACAGGCCACAGCCTCGGGGAAGGGGTGGCCCACTTCGAGGTCCTGCTTCCCAAGCAGGGAGAGAGGAGACTCGGGAGATTGCAGGGGCCAGGAGGTGAGGCTTTGAGGGAAGAGGAGGGCCTTGGGCAGGGGGCGGGGCTTGGTATGAAGGAAAAGGGAGCAAAGGACACATGGCTTAGGGAGGCTTACCTTTGGTGCCCAAAAGTAGACTGGGGAGACAGAGCCAGAAATGGCCAGAGCTGTGACCCCATGTCTGCAATACCTTCTCAGGTCCCGGGTTCGAGACCCCATCAAGCCAGGGATGTTCGGTTATGGAAGAGTGCCCTTTGCATTGCCACTGCATCGGAACCGCAGGCATCCCCGGAGGCCCCCCAGATCTGAGCTCTCCCAGACCTCTTCTGGAGGGGAGGAGCCCCTTCCATCCCTGACTCCAAAAGCAGAACCATCCTCTGCAAACCACAGCCCCCAAACTCAGCTCCCTCCCACAGAGCTGTCTGCCCACACTCTGTCGCCCTCAGCAGAACCCCTAAGTCCTGAAACTGCTCAGACAGAGCTGCCCCCCAGAACCAGCCCTGCCCTCCCACAGCCCCACCCTGGAGCCCAGGCCTCTGGCACAGGGCCCCCCTCGCCCACCCCCTCCTTAGGAGAAAGTGGCTTCTTCCACGTGTCCCCTCAGCCCAGAATGCCAAGTTCTCAGGGTTGGGCTGGTTCTCAGAGAACAGGGAGACACCCTGATCCTTTCCCTTCTGTCCCCTGGCGCCGAGGCCAGCAGAGCCAGGGGCATTGGAGACCTGGGGGGAATCTTCACAGGCTGGTGGAGTCTGCCCCTCACCACCCAGAGGGCTGGCTGCCTCTGCTGAGTGCTGGCCCCCACTCCAGCTCCCTCTGGAGCCTGTTTGCTCCCAGTAGCCCTGTCCCAAGATGTTCTGGGGAGAGTGAGCAGCTGAGAGCCTGTAGCCAAGCGGTGAGTTCTTTCCTGGACCACCTCCCCCAACCCAGACTTCTAGTTCTGCTTCCCTGACACTGAGTCTGGGTCCTCAGCTTGTCTGATCTGGACCTGAGGGAGAAGGGCCTTGTCATCTGAGCTCCTCAGGGTAGGGGCCTCAGAGCTCTTCCACAGACCTGACCCTCCAACTTGCTCCCCAAATTCAGCCCTGACCCACACCCCCATTTCCTCCCAGCACTGACTCCTTTGTACCCCCCACTTCAGCCCTGCCCCCCTGAGCAGCCAGACCCTCGGGCCCTGCAGTGTGCAGCCTTCGACTCCCAGGAATTCATGGGCCAGCTATACCAGTGGGAGCCCTTCACTGAAGGTGAGGGTTCTAGCCCAGCCCCTGGGCAGGGGTGGCTCAGGCTTGGGGAAGGAGAGAGGGAGATACTTGCTTACTCCTGGCCCTGAAAGATTTCTAGCCCCCCTGTTTCTCCATGTAGGCCCTTCTGTTTCTCCTCTGTGTCAGGCCTTCTCTCTTATCTCCAGGGCTGAGGTGAAGAGACTTAGCACAGGCCTGGGAAGGGGAGGGCCTTTAGCTGGGGCCTTAGCTGGGGGTGGATGGTCAGGCTGGGAGGGGAAGGTGTCCAGAGGTACCTTTGTCTGGATTCCTCAAGAAGAAGTCCACCCCAGAGGTGGAGTAAATGTTACACAAGAGGGCCATGGTTGGAGAGATCCTGTCCAGTGGTGACAGCAGGGTGGGGGTGTGCTATGGATCCTCAGTGTTGTCGTATCAATTGCTCCAAAGTTGCCATCCACTTGATTTTAGGCCCATGACAACTTGACAGCAAAACCAGCTCTTATGAGCTCTGAACTCACATAAGCATAGGCATGAAGGATCTCTTCTCTGTCAGTTCAGAACCCCCTTGATGGTCTCAGTGACCTCAGTTGACCTGACCAGCTTTTCAGAGTGTGGAATTGTCATGTTCACTTCATACACAGTGACTTGGGCAACCTCAGCATGCCCCATAGCTAATATAAGCAAAGCTGCTGTCAGGCCCTGGGGCCACTTAATCTCCCACATGGGGCCTCAACTAACCACCCTTTTACCCTGTCCCTTAGTTCAGGGCTCCCAACGCTGTGAACTGAACTGCCGTCCCCGTGGCTTCCGCTTCTACGTGCGTCACACTGAAAAGGTCCAGGATGGGACCCTGTGTCAGCCTGGAGGCCCAGACATGTGTGTGGCCGGACGCTGTTTGGTGAGGGAGGACGGGTGCGCGCACCTGTGCACACGCGCGCATGCGCACACGCACACACACGCAGTCTCTTTCATTCTTCATTACGACAAAGCACCAAACAGACTAAGATCGCCAAGGAAAAATTCTCACCTGCCAAGCTGGGCCGAGCAAAGCCCAGAGGTGAACTACAAGAAAGGTCCTAACAGGCATATATAGGCACATACGTGGTGGGGTTGACAAAGAAACACACTGTCACTTGTAGCACGAAGAGCAAGACAGGTGGTGAGCTGCGGGTCCCAAGTGGACCAGGGTGGGGTGTGAGGTGGTGTCTGGCTTCCCCGTGGCCCCTGCCTCACCTCACTCTCTCCAGAGCCCCGGCTGTGATGGGATCCTTGGCTCTGGCAGGCGTCCAGATGGCTGTGGAGTCTGTGGGGGTGATGATTCTACCTGTCGCCTTGTTTCGGGGAACCTCACTGACCGAGGGGGCCCTCTGGGCTATCAGAAGATCCTGAGGATTCCTGCCGGGGCGTCCCGGCTCCAGATTGCCCAGCTTCGGCCCAGCTCCAACTACCTTGGTGAGCGCGGCTGCCTCCCCTCCATTCCTGGCCTCTCGGTTCTGCCCGCCCCAGCGCCATTCAGCACAGTGAACAACCGAACTGGGAGAAGGCCTCCTCCTTCCCCGTGTGGAGGCCGGGAGGAAGCTGAGAGGGCTTGGGGTATCTTAGGGTGGGAGCTTCTGGAAGTTAAGGAAGTGGTAGGAGAGGGGGAAGGTATTACTAGCCTTGAATTTCCTGAGCTCCCACCTCCCACCTGCAGCACTTCGAGGGCCTGGGGGCCGGTCCATCATCAATGGGAACTGGGCTGTGGATCCCCCTGGGTCCTACACAGCCGGCGGGACTGTCTTCAGATACAACCGTCCTCCTCGGGAGGAGGACAAGGGGGAGAATCTGTCAGCTGAAGGCCCCACGACCCAGCCTGTGGATGTCTATGTGAGCCTGGGGCCTGGGGCAGCTGCGCTGCTGGGGAGAGGACTCTTAGGGCAGAGCTGTGGGTGTCATGATGGGAAAGAGGGCTGGTGGTATGTTCCTCTTGCCACATCCACTACCTTCTCTTCTCCCCAGATGATCTTTCAGGAGGAAAACCCAGGTGTTTTTTATCAGTATGTCATCTCTTCATCTCCTCCAATCCTTGAGAGCCCCACCCCAGAGCCCCCCATCCCCCAGCTTCAGCCTGGTAAGACTCTGATCCCTAGCCCGGGAAGGAGGAGGGAGAGGCAGTGGGGCATAAATAATTTGCCCCTGGCTCCCTGCACAGAGATTCTGAGGGTGGAGCCCGCGCCGGCTTCTGCGTCCCGCCCAGCCCGGACCCCAGGAACCCTCCAGCGTCAGGTGCGGATCCCCCAGATGCCGGCCCCGCCCCATCCCAGGGTGCCTCTGGGGTCTCCAGCTGGATACTGGAAACGAGTGGGACACTCTGAGTGCTCGGCATCCTGTGGGAAAGGTGAGACTTCATGCCTGCATTGCTGGCACCCTCAACCCAAATCCCCAACCTGACACTCGTGATCCCACATCCTGGATCATGGGTCCACACCTTGACCTTGTGTCTGGGACCCTGTTGAAACTGGGCTCCGAGCCATCCTGACTTTCCTGGCTGCCCTCTCATCCCCTTCAGGTGTTTGGCGCCCCATTTTCCTCTGCATTTCTCGTGAGTCGGGAGAGGAACTGGATGAAGGCAGCTGTGCGGTGGGCGCCAGGCCCCCAGCCTCGCCAGAGCCCTGCCACGGCTCCCCGTGCCCCCCATAGTGAGTACAGCCCCAGGGAAGGTTAGAGCACTAAAACACAGCAGTGGCTCCCAGGGCAAATATGCTCACACTGCCCACTGGATCTTTTGGTTTTTTTTTTTTTTGAGACACAGTCTCACTCTGTTGCCTGGGCTAGAGTTGCCATGGCATCAGACTAGCTCACAGCAACCTCAAACTCCTGGGCTCAAGCAATCCTCCTGCCTCAGCCTCCCGAGTAGCTGGGACTACAGGCATGCACCACCATGCCCGGCTAATTTTTTCTATATATATATTTTTTTTAGTTGGCCAATTAATTTCTTTCTATTTATAGTAGAGATGGGGTCTCGCTCTTGCTCAGGCTGGTTTCGAACTCCTGACCTTGAGTGATCTGCCTGCCTTGGCTTCCCAGAATGCTAGGATTACAGGCGTGAGCCACCGCACCCAGCCTGCCCACTGGATCTTACCTGGACTCTGCACTCAACACGGCATCTTCTAGCTGCAAAGAGACAATATTAGATTTAAAAGAGAGGCTTTGGAAAGTAGAGGCAGAAGAATTGCTTGAGGCCAGGAGTTCAAGACCAGCCTGAGCAAGCATGAGACCCTGTTTCTACAAAAAACAGAAAAATTTAGCCTGGATTGGTGTCAGTGGCATGAGCCTGTAGTTCTAGCTACTCGGGAGGCTGAGGCAGGAGGATCACTTGAGCCCAGGAGGAGTTTGAGGTTACGGTGAGCTAGGCTGATGCCACAGCACTCTAGCCCAGGCAACAGAGTGAGACTGTGTCTCAAAAAGAGTAAATAAATAAAGGCTGATACTCCATAGACAGCATGAACACCCTAGCAGCCCGAACTCCCACAAGGAACCGAGACTCCAAGTGCCTGTCTGTGGCATCTCACCTGTGTCTCTGCCTCTCCCCTGCCCTGCCCGTGCTGCAGCTGGGAGGCTGGCGAGTGGACATCCTGCAGTCGCTCCTGTGGCCCTGGCACCCAGCACCGCCAGCTGCTCTGCCGGCAGGAGTTCGGGGCTGGGGGCTCCTCCGTGCCTCTGGAACGCTGTGGACATCTCCCCCGGCCCAACATCACCCAGCCTTGTCAGCTGCGCCTCTGTGGCCACTGGGAGGTTGGCTCCCCCTGGAGCCAGGTGAGTAGGCCGGGCAAGGAGGCTGTCGGGGAACGTGGAGGATCCTAGAGTAGTGGGCACCTGTGAACTACAGCAGTGGTTTTTCCAGCTTCTTTCTCACCAGCAGAAACTTCTTACTAAGACTGACCCAGCGGCTGGCGGCCCAGAGCCCACACTCAGCCTCCTCTCAGCCGGAAAGCCAAGCAGCAGCTGAGCTGGGATCAAAGGCTGATGCTGGGTCAAAAGCCAGAGAGTGGAAGGCAGGGTGAGAAGGCCCAGAAAGCCCAGCCCTCGATTCCCCTCTCCCCTCAGTGCTCCGTGAGGTGTGGGCGCGGCCAGAGGAGCCGTCAAGTTCGCTGTGTTGGGAACAACGGTGACAAAGTGAGTGAGCAAGAGTGTGCTTTGGGCCCCCCGAAACCCCCCAGCAGAGAGGCCTGTGACATGGGGCCCTGCACCACAGCCTGGTTCCACAGCGACTGGAGCTCCAAGGTGGGCCTCACACCCTCTAGCCAAGTCCCTTGTCCCTGGTGACCACACCCAGGACACCCTCTCAGCCTTTTCAACACAGCTCAGTAAACTTTTACTGAGCAAGCACCTACTATGTGCTTGACCCTGGGAACTCAGAGATAAGTGAGAAAAAGACGAGGTTCCTGGACCCCTGATAAGATTCCCCATACCTGGCTGGTACCCTGGGACATTCCCTAACTCGAGGATCAGGACCCAGGACGCTTCCACCCCTAAGCCCTATGCCAGTCTCCAGCAGCCTCCCTTCTCAACAGTGCTCAGCCGAGTGTGGGACGGGGATCCAGAGACGGTCTGTGGTCTGCCTCGGGAGTGGGGAGGCCTTCGGGCCAGGCCAGGAGGAGGCAGGAGCAGGAACCAGTGAGCAGAGCTGTCCACAAGGAAGCCGCCCCCCTGACATGCGTGCCTGCAGCCTGGGGCCCTGTGAGATCACGTGGTGCTGGTACACAGGGCCCTGGGGCGAGGTGAGCGGAGAGCCCGGGAGGGGGCAGGAAAGGGGCGCCAGTCCAAGTGGGATTCCGTGTGGGCACTTGGGAGCCATCTCTGTTCTCCCTTCCCCTCAAATGCCCTTCCCTTCCCCTACATCAGTGCTCCTCAGAATGTGGCTCTGGCACACAGCGTAGAGACATCATCTGTGTGTCCAAACTGGGGACTGAGTTCAACGTGACTTCTCCTAGCAACTGTTCCCACCTGCCCAGGCCCCCTGCCCTGCAGCCCTGTCAGGGGCAGGCCTGCCAGGACCGATGGTTTGCTACACCTTGGAGTCCGGTGAGTGCCTGGCTCCCTTGCCCTGCTCAGCCTGGGCCTCCAGGGAAGGGGGGCTCCTCCCACTGCACCCCCTCCTAGTCTCTCTGTGCCCCAGAACAAGCCCCGCTGAGATTTAACATTGTCCCAGTTCTTGTGGACTTGGAGGACAGGTGGGCCCTCCCCATTTGAGATTTCATAATGTCTCAGTAGAGTCCCCCCAACCTTTCTGGGAGGGAGGCAGTTGCCTGGGGTTAAGGAGAAGCCCGGTGCACAGCAAAGGTCTGATACGATAGCCGGGGTCTCCCCAGTGTTCTCGCTCCTGCCAGGGGGGAGTGCAGACAAGGGAGGTCCAGTGCCTGAGCGCCAACCAGACCCTCAGCACCCGATGCCCTCCTCACCTCCGACCCTCCAGGAAACGACCCTGTAACAGCCAACCTTGCAGCCAGCGCCCTGGTAAAGAGCCCCCTCCCCTGACCCCCCAACAGAGTGGAGTTAGCTGAAGTATGGGAGGAGAAAGGACCAGTGGGAGTGGGCAGCACAGCTCCAGATGGATGTATCTTGGTGACCGTCTTGTGCCCACTGACCTCTGTCCCCAGATGATCAATGCAAGGACAGCTCTCCACATTGCCCCCTGGTGGTACAGGCCCGGCTCTGCGTCTACCCCTACTACACAGCCACCTGTTGCCGCTCTTGCGCCCATGTCCTGGAGCGGTCTCCCCCGGAGCCCTCCTGAAATGGGTCCAGGAGACCCTCTCCATGGTTTTCTCATGCCACCATCGGTCACCCATCGGCCAGCCTACTTTGTGCCCCCTGGCTCTCCAGCCTGTCCCTGTCTCACCAGGGATGTCCTCCAGAGTGACTGAAGGTGGCAAGGTGATGGACAGTGACTGTCAAGATGTGTGGTTGGGTCTGTGTGGTGCTGTGCTGGTGTGTGTGCCCACATGCCCCAAGATGTGTATCTGGGCCTGCATGGATGTGTGTGCGTGTGTGTGTGTGTGTGCTCATACATGTGTATCGCTTTTCAAAAAGAAATTACACAGACTGAAAAGGAATGGGGACGGTACAATACCTGTTTCCCTGAGACTTTCCTAGGCTGAGAGGAAAGCAAGTTTGCAGTTCTTTGCTAATTCGAACTACTTAGAGTGTGGTCTCCCCATCAACTCCAATTTTTTTTTCTTTTCTTTTTTACCATCCATTGGACTCTGCTTGATAAACCAACTCCAATTTTGTGCCCAAATTTCATTTCTCATGTCCAGGCCTCACATCTTCTAAAGCACCCTTTTGTCCCTGAGCCCTTCTCCCTTTCCCTAGTCTCTCTATCCCTGTCTTCCTACTTAGCTAGGGATGGGGGTCGGCCACCGCCCATCCTGCCTTACCCCAGGAAGAGAGACTGCCCGCAGAGCAGGGACCTGCTGGGCAGAGGGTGGAAAAAACATCAGCATAGGACCCCCTCACCCCACTCCCCACCTCCTCAAGATGGTTGCCACCCCAGAACTAATTTATTTTTTATTAAAGATGATCATGACAAATGAGAAACAGGCTCTTCATTGTCCTCATGGGAACCCAGCCACATGGGCCTCTAAGCATTGTGAGGTCAGAATATAGAGTGGGAAGGGGAACAGCACGTAGAACCCAGATCACCTGAGGTCAAGAGCCTTGGTCTTCCCTTTAAGAAAGGCTGGGAGAAAAAAAAAAAAATTAAAAATAAATAAATAAAAAGAGCCTTGGTCTGAGGGAGAGGAGCCTGGCCAACCCCAGGCCCTGCAGGTTGGCCATTGACCACTAGAGGTCACCAATTCTCCCAATTTTGATGTGGAGTTGGGAGTTTGGACCTAGAGCTGAGGCGGAAAACATGCATGGCCTATCGTGGGCTGAGTCTGTAAAGTCTCTTGGAATCTACTAGTGGTACTCCTTTCAGTTTGGGGTTGACTTGAGAGGCAGGTGGCTTTTTGAGGGTCTTTTTTCCTGTTCTGTTTCTTTGGCCCTGCCTTCCTGCCTCCCCCATGCTTTCTGCCATACCATTTCCCTAAGCTCTTGGTTTGTTGCTTTTCATGGGGTGCGGGAAAGGGAGGTGATTCCTGCCCCCATCCCGTCCTCAGCAGAAACGACTGGAGGAGGAGGAGCCTGGCGTGGCTCTAGGGGACTTGGGGCGGGGTTAAGGGAGGAGCCAAGGCAGTACTGGATGTCCTGCCAAAGACACGTTCCTCAGAGATGTCTCACCTCGTCCCCTCCCTCCTCCTCCCCTGACTAGTTCTCTTTAGATAAATAACTTGCTAGAGGTGGTGTGAGAGGGACAGCTTTTTCCGTAACATATATCCTCTCCCCAACCCCTACAATTCTGAGGCCTAAGGCTGAGCCTTCCCAGGAAGGGGGGAGTGTGACAGCAGCCCCTTCCCACCCCCATCTCCACAGGTCCAGCTGAGTAAGAACATTACTAAGGTGCCGCAGAAACAGTTTAACTTGCTGACAGCCGTTTTCTGAGCACACCTAGACCCTGTGAAGGACACCAGAGCTGCTGAGGAGACAGGATTTCCCTGCTCAAGCAGCCTCCCTCTCCTCACACTGTTGCCTTGGAACTCAGGCTGTCCCTGGGTTGAAAGTGGCTGAGAAGGAAGAATTTGGAACGAGGGCAAAAGGGAATGGAGGGGAAGGAAAGTGAACTGGGCAGGAGGAAAGCAGGATACTAGGAAAGCCCAGTCCCGGTGTCTCGGCTCAGCCTCAAGAGAGGTGTCAGACATGTTCCTCTGTGGTGAACCTGCAAGGGGGACCGACAAAGTGAGGGACCAGGGCCAGGACACCAGTGAAGGCTGAGGCAGAGTCCTAAGGCCTAGGGAGGTGGCGGCCAAGGCTGGGGCCCTCCCAGCGATTCCTGGAAGCTGAGAGCTGGGGCGGGGCCAGCTCAGCTGACTTCCCCGAAGTCCCCCTCCCTCTGCAGGCCTCTCAGGGCTGTTGCTGGGCAGGTTTGGAGTTTGGCCAGAGCATGAGAACCAATGGCAGGTGGAGAATGCAGCCATAGCCCCTCTCAGGGCTCCCCCACTTCGAGACCTCCCCTGTTAGCTCCTTGGCCGCTCACAGCCTCCGGCCTCTGACTTCTCAGAAGGTGGGCTCTCATCTAGTGGCTTGCACCCTTTTTTCTCTCATTATAAAGCTAAGATTCAGTACAGCCCCTAAGGATTCTTTCCTCAGGTCACTGAGGTCAGTATGGGGTCAGCGTGGAAGTTCTCTGGAAGGGGAACCTGATGACCCTGGCAACCCCTTTTCCTGGCCCCCTAGAGGGGAGTAGTGTGGCCAGTCACCTCCTTGTTGACCTCTGAAACCCTCTGGAGAGACTTGAGAGGGAGGAAGCTGCAGCCCAAGGACAGCAGATGTGGTGGAGGGGCCCCTAGGTTTGTTGCCCTGGGGGGAATTTAAGGAAGGACTCAGAGGAACTGCACCCTGTTGAGATGGGGGTGGGTGATAGGAACAAACTTGATAAGCACAAGGGAGACCAAGCATGCAAAAGGCCAGCACATTGCTGAAGACTCCTCCTTTTTGAGTGTTTGCAGGGAGAGGGGGATTGTGGTGCTCTTATCGCTGATACTAGCTGTATGGTGAGCTCTCACAAGTTCAGCTGGGTCGGGATTCCTCTCCCCTCCCCCTCTCAGTTTCCCCAGGGTAAATACCCACTAATTTAAGTTGCAACCTTTGGACTAAATTTAGCTCCTAGACTTCCCCAACCCCTTAGGCCTCACTGTAAGCAGGTGCTCACAGCTGCAGCGGTGGGTCTGGTGGAGAGTCAGGATTCCTCTCCCCTCCCCGTTTCCCCAGGGTAAATACCCACTAATTTAAGTTGCAACCTTGGGACTAAATTTAGCTCCTAGACTTCCCCAACCCCTTAGGCCTCCCAGTAAGCAGGTGCTCACAGCTGCAGGGGTGGGTCTGGTGGAGTTTTAACATATGCGTTCAGATTCATGCTCTCTGGCAAAGAGGAGGGAAGTGGAGCACTAGGAACCCAGTTGCTGGCCCAGAGCATAGGGTCTCAGTCTAAACCTGCCCTCTCTCTGGAAACCTGTAAGGGTAAAACTATGGTTGGAGGATCTAGATGTACATCAGGAGCGGTGGGATAGAGTGAGAAAACAATGCAAGAAGCTCTCCTCCACATTCTCTCCAACCAGATCCTCTTTCATTTCTTGCTCTCCCCCAGACTCAACGAGACTTAAGGAGATTTCATTTTAACTTAACATCTCCCCCACTAGAGTAAACTGAATCAGGAAGACCTTTCCTCTATTTGAAGCATGGAGAATCATGCTACAGTAGAGATTATGGTTTGGGGTGGTGCGTGCTAGGGCTAGGGGTTCCCACTCTTTCTCCTCCCAATACCCCTCAAATTCACCATCTTTGGTGCTGGGAGGCAGCTGGGTAGAGAAGTGAGAGCAGAGGGGGCTTATTTGTCACAGAGAGGTGATGAAGAGGAGTCAGCTTTAAAGGGTAGGAGGCACCTTCTACAGGAAGTAGAAAGCCTCAGGAAAGTACCTAAGTTTAAGTATGTCAACAAGAGAGACAGTTTGGGTTAACTTCAAAGTAACCAGCACAAACCCTCAATCTGATTTTGAGGTCCTTGACCTAGAAGATTGGGAAAAACTCAAGAGGTGGGTGTTTCAAGGCTGAGGTCTGAAGGTAGACAAGATTTGAGGGGGAATGTATGAGACCAGTCCGAAACAAGGCATGCAGGAGGCATGGCAGTCAGATCCTAGGGAACCATCAGCCAGGTCAGTTGTATGGGGGGTGTAGTGACGGCTGGAAACGAGACAGACCAGACATTCATCTGAGAGCACTGAAGAACTGTGCATGAGTATAGCCTGGGAAAGAGCCTCAGTTTTAAAGGAGGAAGGTCCCAGGTTGGGGTTGGTTGGCATGTTTGTGTGTTGTACTTTTCTGAGTCTTGGCTGAATCTCGTAAGAGATAGCTCCAGAACTTTGAATAAAGAGGAAAAGAAACCGAGGAAAGCTGCGGTGGTGGCGCAGGCCTATAGTCCCAGCTACACCAGAGGCTAAGAGGATCACTTGTGCCCAGGAGTTTGAGGCTATAGTGTGAGTGCACTAGGATCACACCTGTGAACAGCCATTGCACCACAGCCTGGGCTTCACAGCGAGACTGGGTGCCTGTTATCCTAGCACTCTGGGAGGCTGAAGCAAGAGGATCACTTGAGGCCAGGAGACCAGCCTGAGGAAGAACAAGACCCCTTCACTACAAAAAATTAAAAAAGCAGCCAGGCCAGAGCCTGTATCCCAGCTAGTGGGGGTGGAGGATGGAGGGTGGGGGTGAGTGCTGAGGCAGGAGGATCCTTTGAGCCCAGGAGTTTGAGGTTGCAGTGAGCTATGATGACGCCACTGCACTCTAGCCTGGGGGCAACAGAGCGAGACCCTGTTTAAAAAAAAAGGGTGGGGAGACAGTATTGTTAAATCCTGTTTACAGGGCAGAAAATAAAGGCTTGAGATCTAGTCTTTACTTTTTAAATTCTACCTAAATTCCTTTATTCTTTCAGTTTCACTCACATAGAGCTCATTATCAAAAAAATAAAAATACTCAGTAATCTGGGCTTCCATGACTTAAATCTTGGATAGTGTTTTTTGTTTGTTTGTTTGTTTTCTTTGAGACAGAGTCTCCTACAGGCAGGAGCCACTGTGCCCGGCCAAACATTGGATAGTTTTAAGTGTTTTTGTTGTTTTCAAATTTTACGTGACTTCAGCATTTTAGCAAAATCCTGTCTAAATTTTATTTTTCAATACTAAGTTTCAAGAAATTAAAAATCCTTTCAAAATCATTATTTGGGTCCGGAAAATAACTATAGTGTATCAGGTCTTTGTTTAAAGTACGCTGTCATGCAAACGTAGGCTTCCGTAGAATTGCAAAGCAATCAGCATTACTAATTGAATCACAGGGTTTTTTTCCAGGACAAAGTTGGGTACTATGTTAATGTTACATACTTAAAAGCAATGCAACTGCATTTCCTTTAAAAATAATCTATATCTGGGACTTCTTACCAAGTTTTCATTCTATATTACAAGTTTTTCTTTCATTCAGTAGCACTGATAAATCCTTCATGGTTCACACCAGGAAAAGGAAGATACAGAAACTTCCATCTGCAGACCTGACCCCAACTACCAAATTCTGAGGTGGGGGGAGGGGAAGGAAGCAGGTAACTAAGTGCTCCTCCCCACCACTGCCAAGCTCGTCAGCAGAGCTGTTGTTCCTTAGAGCGCAAAACAAGCCACCTCATTTAAAAACACACACACACACACGCACACACACACGCACACACACACACGCACCCCACCTCATTTC
This sequence comes from Mirza zaza, assembly GCA_008750895.1. Classification (NCBI taxonomy): domain Eukaryota; kingdom Metazoa; phylum Chordata; class Mammalia; order Primates; family Cheirogaleidae; genus Mirza; species Mirza zaza. The sequence continues at coordinate 65,774 of VSMD01122648.1, forward strand.
GAAACGAAGTTGTTTCCCTCTTTCTGTTTCTCTGCTTTGCCTCATGAGGGATTTCTGAGAAATGAAAAAGTGTCACCTCCCACAGCCTCAGTCTGCAGTTTTGGTTTTTCGTTTTGTTTTTAATGATGAAGGGGAGGGGTAGAGGAGTATACTGCTTAAGCATATAGTATTAATCCAAAAATTACAAAGTAAGAGAAACACCCTTTCCTCAGACCTTCACCTGAGGTGTGCCCCACCTTTCCTTGGATCTGGGCTCTCAGCCTTCAAAAGGAAATAAACAAGATATCCTCCCTTCAGGAAATTTCAGTAACAAAGCAGTGAAACCTAACAGCTGCTCCTAGGCAGCAGCCCAGCTGTCTCCCCTCCCCCCATTTCCACCAAAGGCAGGAGATGGGTGGGAATTGCTCCAGGCAACCTAAGGAATGGAGGTGTGAGCTGAGAAAGGAATGCAGGGTGGATCTAGGCATAGGAGATTCAGGAATAAAATGCATATGAAAGCAATGTTTCCTAGGGAGATCCCTGCTCCTCCTCAAATCTGAATACCTGAGAGTCAGAACTAACTCAGTAGACTATGAAATGTATAGCAAAAATTTCAAAACCAGCTCCTCTTCCTATGCAAAAAAATTAACTTTTTTGTAGGGCACAGAATTGAAAATGTTTCTTAATCGAAATATAAAGTGGAGGCCGGGCGCGGTGGCTCACGCCTGTAATCCTAGCACTCTGGGAGGGCGAGGCGGGTGGATTGCTCGACGACGACGTCAGGAGTTCAAAACCAGCCTGAGCAAGAGCAAGACCCCCGTCTCTACTATAAATAGAAAGAAATTAATTGGCCAACTAATATATATAGAAAATATTAGCCGGGCATGGTGGCGCATGCCTGTAGTCCCAGCTACTTGGGAGGCTGAGGCAGCAGGATCGCTTGAGCCCAGGAGTTTGAGGTTGCTGTGAGCTAGGCTGATGCCATGGCACTCACCCTAGCCTGGGCAACAAAGCGAGACTCTGTCTCAAAAAAAGAAAAAAGAAAGTGGAAAACTAGTCTAATCCAAGATGAAACCTAACAAACATTCTTTTCCTTGTCTGCTTCCTTGGTTCTCTTGCCCAGCACACCTTGTCCCAGCCTAACTTGAATAAACATACACATGTGACCACATGAAGGCGGGAAAAACACCAAGTGGGGGTGGTGATATTCTGAATGGAATGCAGCCCCAGCCAGTTAGGGGGCCCCAGGCTGAGACCTCTGGCACTGGCTGTAGATTTTATACAGGCAAAGAAGCCAAAACAATGAGCTCATGGGCAAGAATGCAGCCTGTGGGGAAGTCTGGGCGGCCAGAGCAAACTGGTTTTTTGAATTAGGATGGGAATAGCAGTAATTGAGTCTCCCACGGGAACAGGATTAGGGAGAGTGGAAGCCACCATTCAGCATCTTAGGGTCCTGTTAAGTAACTTTTGGGGGCTGTCCCTTATTACAATTCTGTTCTGTAAAGAGCATAGTGCTTCCAGGCCTATACTCAAAGTTTCCTTTCCTTGGCTGTGTAAACCTAGAGGGTGAAGGACCAGATGGTTCATGAAATGTGTGAGTGAGCTATCTTAGGTGATGCTCTTAACCTGTCATAAGGGCAACTTTATTCAAACCAGTGTGCCAGTGCTAGCTCCTCCAATCTAGATCCAAAGATGGCTATGATCCTAAGATTGTTTAGGGTCATCACTTTAAAACATCATAGAGGAAGCAATTAATGGAGTCTTTTTTACTCCCTAAATAAACACAATCTACGCAGCTCTGTGTCATTTATACTCAATTCAGATTTATATGTAGACCAAAGAGACATAGTTATTTTCTTACCAGGGTTTTCCAATATTTTTATATAAGGCCTAAAATCGGAGAAACATACCACATCACTGACCAAGTATGGTAAGAAGATGAAATAAGAAAAAAATTACCTATAATATCCATCTCTGCTCCTTCCACCCCCATAATCCCAGAGGTTCTTTCCCACTTCTATGCCTTTGTCCATGTTTACTTCCTACTCATCTTTTAAGGTCCAACCTCAAATGTTTCTTTGGAAGCTGTCTTTACCACCCTCTACTTCTAGAAGTTGTCACCTTACTTTTCCCCAAACCTTATAATACCCTTATAGCACTTGGCATAGTGTGTTCTAATTATTTTTGTTCATACCTATCACTCTTACTAGATCAAAAACTTTAACATTTTGCCACATTTGCCTTCTCATTTTGTGGATTCACTATGCATAAACTTTTCAGCATATAACTCCTGATAAACAAGGGCATTGTCTTTTTTTTTGAGACAGAGTCTCACTTTGTTGCCCAGGCTAGAGTGAGTGCCGTGGCATCAGCCTAGCTCACAGCAACCTCAATCTCCTGGGCTCAAGTGATCCTACTGCCTCAGCCCCCCACCCCCACCCCAGTAGCTGGGACTACAAGCATGCGCCACCATGCCCGGCTAATTTTTTGTATATATATTTTTAGTTGGTCAATTAATTTCTTTCTATTTTTGGTAGAGACGGGGTCTCGCTCTTGCTCAGGCTGGTTTCCAACTTCTGACCTCAAGCAATCCGCCCACCTCAGCCTCCCCGAGTGCTAGGATTACAGGTGTGAGCCACCATGCCTGGCTAAGGGCATTGTCTTATATAACCACAGCATAACACTCCAGAAATATAACACTGATATAGCACTAACATATAATACATATATAAATTTCCCCATTGTCTCCCATAATGTCCTTTATAGTTTGTTCATCCAGGATCCAATCAAAGATTATACTGTATTTAGTTGTCATGTTCCTTTTGAACTGTTCCTCAGTTATTTTTGACTGAGTTATGTAAAGGGAAGGCTTATTCTCTCTTTATAATTCTAGCAACTAAGGTCTCTATACCTAGGTAAGCAGTCCACATATGATAAATGAAGAGGCTCTCAACATCTGGCAGCCTTGAGATCCTGTCAAATGTTCCACATTATTGCAATGTTGAATAATTCTTTTTTTTTTTTTTTTTTTGAGACAGAGTCTCACTTTGTTGCCCAGGCTAGAGTGAGTGCCGTGGCGTCAGCCTAGCTCACAGCAACCTCAAACTCCTGGGCTCAAGCAATCCTGCTGCCTCAGCCTCCCAAGTAGCTGGGACTACAGGCATGTGCCACCATGCCCGGCTAATTTTCTATATATATTAGTTGGCCAATTAATTTCTTTCTATTTATAGTAGAGATGGGGTCTCGCTCTTGCTCAGGCTGGTCTCGAACTCCTGAGCTCAAACGATCCGCCCACCTCGGCCTCCCAGAGAGCTAGGATTACAGGCTTGAGCCACCGCGCCCGG